>PVIU01008531.1:0-82553 GCA_004026605.1 Ondatra zibethicus
TAGTATCCAGCAGACTTTTCTATGAAGCAGGAAAATTCAAAGACAGTTCAGTCACTTTTTTCTGTGTTTTGCAGAATGTCTCGTAGACTCTTTCATGAAGCAGGAACTCTGAAGGATCATCTCACCTTTAGGCAAGTTTAGTAGTCTTCTCTCTGTGGGTTCTTTGTGTCCAGTTTATGCAACAGTCCAGGCAAGAGCACTTTCTTGCCGAAATGGCAAACCAATCTACAAATCACAATCCCAGAGAAACTTAGACAGCAATGAGGACACTAAAAGAGTGTTTATTTGGGAACTGATCTAATCTATATGGGAAATAGAAAAAGACAAGATCTTCTGAGTAAATTGGGAGCATGAGGACCTTGGGGGAGGACTGCAAGGGAGGGAAGGGGCACAAAGGGAAGCAGAGAAAAATGTAGAGCTCAATAAAAATCAATAAAAAAAGAAAAAAGCTTAGTAACACATTATGATTCAATACTTCATCATATTTTAAGTCTTTGGCTAAACTTTCAACTCATTTTTTCTTGATTTCACTAGTGTGATAGTGCTTTTAACAGCACTTCTTCCCCTGTTAGAACAACAACAAACCAACAGTAACATAACAATAAAAGAATCCAAACAGGGGCACTCTGGGCATTTTCCTAAGCTCTTCTATGCCCAGTTCTCCTATCTTGACACCCAACATTCTTACTAATGTTCTCCCCAAAATAAACTAAGCTCATTGTCCTGTTATGTGACTCTCTGAGCCAGACCCTGTTATCTCCTTTTGTTGATAATGGCAGTGGATTCCCAGCTGGTTGGTCATCTCCTATGAGTTTAGATGTCTTGGATCTTCTTCTGCATGTGTTCATGACCTTCTGGAATCCTACAGGTTTCTTGTTCTCTCAGTTTCAGACTGCCTAGTTCCCTGTGCTCACTCCCTCTTTTTGGCAGAATGAGTTGGAGCTTGTTTTCTTCTTGGCAAAACTGGCCTACTTGGCAGTGAACTGCCCTTGCCTCAACTGCTGACAGTAAGCATGCTGTCCATTCTGGATACGCAGAACACAAAGAGAAGCAACTGATGAACCTTGCCAAGGCAGGGTAGGACAGTCATTCAAATTTCCTGCGTCTGAAAAATGGTCTGTCAGATATTCTAGGTCTATAACCAAAGTTGGTTGCCTGAACATTGCAGAGAGACTTTGGATGACTGTCCAGGTAGCCAACTGTTTCATCTTCTCTTGAGTCTTTTGGAAGGCACCTGCTTGTACTTACTGCTTACTCAGGTAATTTTTTACTCCTCAGGTCTTTTATGGGATTGAAGACTAGAAAATCACAGTTACTATCCTTTCATATCTTAGCTAGGGCCTGTTAGGTACAAGACTTATACTCTTCAGGATAGTTATTGGAATAATCTCTGTTATTTGCCAATTACCTATGACCCAGACACTTAGTAGGTATTTCTCGCTTGATATTGTTCTTGCTGGTTGAAGTTCCATTTTTGTTTATGTTATTACTCTCTCTTTTTCCTGGACAAAACTTGATAATTGTTAATATTGCATATGGTTTTGTATTGGGTTTAGAATCTTCTTTTTTAGTTTATGTGGTTTTTTTCTTGTTGTTTTTTTGAGACAGGCTTTGGAGCCCGTCCTGGAACTAGCTGTTGTAGATCAGACTGGCCTCAAACTCACAGAGATCCGCCTGTCTCTGTCTCCTGAGTGCTGGAATTAAAGTCACCTGCCACTACCACCTGGTCTAGAATCTTCTTATCTAGACAAAAAAGGGAAATGTTGTGGGAATTCATTCCACCAATAGCCTTGGGATACCAGGCTTAAGGCGTGGCTTCTTGTCTGCATACCTGACTGCTTAATGGGGGGGGAGAGAAACACACACACACACAGACACACACACACACAGACACACACACACACACACACACACACAGAGAGAGAGAGAGAGAGAGAGAGAGAGAGAGAGAGAGAGAGAGAGAGAGAGAGAGAGAGATCACACTCTCTTGGGTCGTGAAGACTGGGTCAGGCTGCATGAAGTGGTGTGTGGTTGGTTCCCAGCTCTCTTGGACAAAACAAAAGGACTCTGCAACTGGTTATACCTTGTCCTGTATCTGTTAGTCTGTTCCCCCATTGCACCACTTAATAAACTGATTATATATATTTGTGTTTCACAGTACATCCTCCATCACTCAGGTCTTGGGCAGTGCATGTTTACCCAGAGGCTTTACATCTGATCTTGCCTCTCCCAGAAGATTACTTCCATTCTTATAAGACATCACCTCCTCTGCCAGCACCACCTTCACCTTGGATCTCAGCACTCTGATTGTTTGCACAAAGCACACCACTGCTGGAGGTCATTTCATTTGGCTGCTTCATTTATTTTGATGCCCCTCCCACACTGGAAGACTTTGAAGACATTGAACATAACTTTCTTCCATTGCCTGTGTATCTAGAAGTAGCCTCATAAAAAAACCAAAACAAAACAAAACTAAGCTGTTTGTGTGTGTGTGTGCTGGGGAAATGTCACTCAGATGGAAGTTTACCCAGTAGACTGCAAGCTTCCTTCCCCTTTGGCTGCAGAGGCTGAGATTCCCTTAGCAGAGCTAATGTTACAGACCTGGGTTTCCATTCCTAATTGTGCATGTTTGAGGAGCTGATGGGGTTTGTCAGCTTCTCTTCCTCAGGTTGTCATGGACTCTGCTACTTTCTTAAATGTTTTAAAGCAGGACAGCCTCTCACCTACTGGGAATACAAACCCTGTGTTAGTCAGAGGTCCGATTAATACTCAGTGAAAAGTGTTTCCTAAAGAAATGCTGGAGCGAGCAGGGGCACCCTTACTCAGAGACCATACTTCCGTGAGTCACTCTCCTTTTTCTTCTATGGACTATAGAAATGGGCATGCCGATGTAGCTGGAGAGTTGTGTTTGATGCTTCTAAGCCTTTTCTTCTAAGGACAAGCATTGTTAGCTAATCTGTTTTTCAATGAGATTTGCTTTTCTCAGTGAGAATCTATCACCAATTTATATACTTTCCTTAATTCAAATGATATAAATGAACAGTTTGATACTATTGAGAAAAGTATATTTAAAGAACATGTAAATACTGAGGTATCACAAAATACATAATTATACCATTATTAGGATCATAGAAAGTCTACTAGTTGTAGCTGTTTATTTTATTAATTGAAAAAATATAGAATATATTCTGGTCATGATTTCCTTCTACCTCAACTTCTCCCAGATCCTCCCCAACCCCTACCCATCCAACTCCATACCTTTTTTCTTTAGAAAAAACTGACAAAAACTTAAACAAACCAAAAGTATAAAAAAAGAAAAACTATAAAAAAACAGACACATGTGCACATACACACACATGCACACATGTACATGTATATGTATGGCTTATACATTCAGGTACAAACACATATACATGTTCTGGTACACCTACATACACACATGCAGATACAAAAAATGCTAGAACACACACACACACACACACACACACACACACACACCATGACAACACAAAATTGGAAACTATAATATATAAACAAAAAGTCATTAAGACAAAAAAATGCCCAGACAAAGCAATTTGATACAAAAAGTCTAAAGAAATTCCATTGAATTCATTTTGTGTTGGCCGTCTACAACCTCATTTTAATCTTAGCATCCATCACCTCCCTGACCTGACCAATTTGTTTATTTACCAGGTAAGAATTATAGTCATACACAAAGTTGTTAGGCAGATTAAATAGCCTGTATGAGTCACTATTCTGGTGAATTTCTTGCTCAGAAAAAATCTACAAAAGCATGAGATAAAACTATGTTTCTCATAAAAAATAAACTTTAGCTGGATGTGATAGTACATGGCTTTAATCCCAGCACTGGGGAGTCAGAGGGAGGCAGATCTCTGAGTTCAGCGCTACTCTGGTCCACAGAGTAAGTTCCAGGACACCCAGGATTGCACAGAGAAACCATGTCTGCAAAAGAACAAACAAACAAAAACAAAAACAAAAAACCCTTTAGTAAAGTCTACACATTAGACCCCTCAGTTGAAAAGAGGTATCTAACATTTACAGGAAAGGTGTTTTCCTTGTAATAAGAACATGTCTTATTAAGTCTGCCTTATTTGATTAGATTTGATTTAATTCCATTATTGAGAAAGCCTAGCTCTATAAATGCTGGCATAGACACTATTGTGTGTCATTGAGTGAACCACTTAACCAATATAGGTTTCCAGATGCAAACTTCCAAGCTCCCTTTCAAGAAGGCAGATGACTTTAATCTTTCAGGATGCAAAATTTACAGCTTGTGGCAACTTTGCTCAACACCTTTTCTCCTTTACAGCCAACATGGCCTCTACGAATTCTTTTTCAGTACTTATTCTATCAAGTGAAATATGTTGCTCAAAACAGATATAACAACAGCCTACCACAAGTGTTGAGGTACTATCACATAGACATAACCCTCAGTTTATTGAATTTTTTAACAAATCTTGAATTTTTAAACAGGAAGAAGTAAGAATTTATTATATGTATAATATGTGTTATGTAGTTCTTTTAAAAAGAGAAGTAAATTCAGTTTAAAGTCAAAGAATACTATGGCTTTTAAAAATACTTGGCCATTAACATAAGAAAATGATTGCTATAAAATAAAGGTTCTGACCTAGCTTGAATCTGTGAATTGAGAGAAAATTAATCATTCTTCTGATTTAAATTATTATTACCAAAGAACTGCTCTTTGAGGCTGTGTCAGAGCACCCAGTGCCTCATCATCACATCTTAGGCATCATGTCTTCCTGCCTGGGACCCAAATAAATGGATTAGTCAGTTGAATCAGTTGCTCACTGATTAGATAATCAATTGCAATATAAGGAAAAGAAAGAAACATGCCAGGAAACTTCTAATTTAGCAGTTTAGTAGGAGACATCCCCTTTGCTGCTTCCCTCCCTTCTGCCAACCTGTGTAGAAAGAGAGTACACATTGGTTTCCCGGCTGCCCAGAACCGAATAATCATGCTGAAACTATATTAATTACAACACTGTTTGGCTGATGGCTCAGGCATATTTCTAGCTAGCTCTTACATCTTAAATTAACCAATTTCTATTAATCTGTATATCACCACGAGGCTGTGTCCTACCTGTAAGTCATCTTTCTCTTTTGGTAGCTATATGGTGTCTCCTTGACTCTGCCTTCTTTCCTCCTCTATCTCTGTTTGTAATTCCTGCCTTGCTATATTCTTCCCTGACATAGATCAAAGCAGCTTCTTAATTACTTAATGATAATAAAACATATTCACAGCATACAGAGGGGAATCCCACATCATCTCCCCTTTTCTGTCTAAATAAAAAGGAAGGTTTTTAACTTTTACATTGTAAAATTACATATATCAAAACAAGTGTCAAGCAAGAATTGCAGTTATAATATTTTTTGTGAGTCTAAAGTTTCAAATCTAATTTTGTCTTTTTTCATAACTAAGGAAAACTATCTGTCTTCAATTCCATCAAAGACCATAGAAGAGTATAAGTAAATGGGAAGTATATTGTAAGCAACTTCTAAAATCCTAGAATTGACAGAGACATCTCACTGCCTCTACAGTCACACAAAGTTCTGTTACATTGGGGCATCCATCTTCAGCCTACAAGCCCATATTATCTTGCATACTTTTCTGTGAAGCAGGACATTTGAAAGACTGTTTTGCCTATATTTGTAATTCTCAGTCACTTTCTTCTGTGTCCTGCAGAATGTCTGGCAGTTTCCTTTGTGAAGCAGGAACCCTGAGGACCATCCCATATTTTGTAAAGTTCAGCAGTCACTTTTCTGTGGGTCCTATATGTCCAGCTCATATAGCATAAAATCAAACAGTCTAGACAAGAGCAGTTTCTTGCCCAAATGTCTGCCCTTGTCACATTGAAGGCAAATTCCATGATGAGTTTCTTCAATGCCCATCATCCTCTTGAAGTAATTGGTGGTGTCAGAAGTAGACATGTCTCACTGTTGAGAAAAGTATAAGTTGTTAAAACATTTTAAATGCCATATTCTGTAAGTCTTTGAAAGATTTGAAGAACATCTATACTTCTGAAATATACATTTGTACATCTAGAAAGCCTAACTAGCCAAATTAAAAGTTTGATTATTACAAATGACAATCTATTAATCTGTAATTCTTCATTATATAATGCATTTTTAAATAAAATGTATAAACATACATTAAACAAGAGTAAAAATATACATGTAACAAAATTAATCTTAAATGTAAATTTATATCACTAAACCAAAGTTCATTCCAATGTAAATACTCATTTTCATATCATATATCCATTATTATTATCTTTATTATTATTTTAGAAATTGATTGTGACCATTAATCATTTACAATGAACCCTTTTAAAAGGAAAATAAACATTTATAAACAGTTAGTTTGGGAATTTGGGTATTGTTTTCTGCAAACTGCATCCTTCTGTTTATTGGGCAAAATATTTTTAGGGTCCATGAAGACCTTTAGGGAGGGTCTTGTTTCAATAACCCATATCATCCTGGAAGGAATTCATAGGCTTTCATCTTCTATGGGAACAAAAGCAGAACCCTTTTCCAAAGTGACATATCCTTAGATTCAATTTTTTAAGTCAAGGTACCTTTAAATATATATATTTATATATGTTGGTTTAGCTTAGCAATCTGTACAATGAAATGTCTCTCTGTGCTTATCTTATTCACAGTCAAAAAATTAAAAGAAAACACAGTAATATACATAAATCCAGACTCTTTTTGTGTTTTCCATCTTTATGTGGCTTTTTTATGCTATTTCTTTTTTTTCCTGTTTTTTAGGGTTTTTTGTTTTTTTGTTTTTGTTTTTTATTTTTTGAGACAGGCTTTCCTCTGAGTAACAGTCCTTGCTGTCCTGGAACTAGCTCTTGTAGGCCAGGCTGACCTCAACCTCACAGAACTCTACCTGCCTCTGCCTCCTGAGTACTCTCTTACTTTTTAATATTTATTTTATTATCTTGACTCCTTTAACCTATGACTATCTGTACTCTTTCTTCTCTCTTTCTTAAACCCATGTACAATTTATTCAACATTGTGATCTATTCAGAGTTTTTTTTTTAATGAACCTGTCTTATTGTGTATTTTTATATGTATCTGTAAGCAGAAGTGTTTTGAAATGCTAAGCAGGTGTGTCTAGGATTAACGCTGCAGCTTTGCCTGTTGACTGTTCCTCACCCACATGGTGGAGGTATGTTTACCACTTCTGTGAGCCATGCTCACCACCCCAGCTCCAAGGACACAGAAGTCTATGTCACCATTAAGCAATTTGCAGTACTCTGCTCACAAATCCCACAAGTGCTCCCTTGCAGAACCACTCAAAAGAGCCAGAATCATTCATGTCTCCCACATGAACCAGAAAGCCTTCTCTTAAAGAAACTATTCTTCTGCTTATAGCTAGCAAACAGAGCTTATCTGAAAAATTGTGGTTACCAAGAAGCTGCAACTGACTCCTGTTTTGTTTTGGTCTAGAAGCCCTTTTATTTTCTTTTATTTTTAAACTGTTTTTTTTTTTTTAGGTCTTATGTTAATCCATGCCAGATGGTGGCCAGCATTTTGTAAATGGAGCCTGTGCATTAGCTTTCCAGCTGCCAAGACCTGAATAATCACACAGAAACTACATTAACTACAACACTGGCTGATGGCTCAGGCATATTTCTAGCTAGCTCTTACATCTTAAATTAACACATTTGTATTAATCTGTATATCACCACGAGGCTGTGGCCTACTGGTAAGGCATCTTTCACCTTTGGCAGATACATAGAATCTCCCTGACTCTGTCTTCTTTCCTTTTCTATCGTGGCTTGGATTTCCTGCCTTGCTACATTCTGCCCTGCCCTAGGTCAAATCAGCTTCTTTATTACCTAATGGTAATAAAACATATTCACATCATACAGAGGGGGCATCCCACATCACCCTCTCCTCTGTTTTCTGTTCTAAGACATACCAGACAATGGTACTAAGACATACCAGGGCTCCTAGAGCAGGAACTTTTCCTTCTTATGTGCTTGTGAGAAGATGGCTGGCAACAAGGTCATTGTTGTATTTGATCTAGAATGAAGTAGTATAGAGGCATGTATATGATGTGTACATTTGTATAATTTCTCAAACTTGGAAGTTCTTTGCACATTTTTTAAAAAAGGCAGCCATGAATTTATTTGAGTCAATTCTCTGATCTTAGGAAGAAACACAATCCAAGAACAGTGTACAAATAAATGTGAAATAAGGGATTTGGTGAAAGTGGTTAGTTTATAAATTGAGATACATTTTGAAAGAATATGGAGTTCTTTAAAAAATGATTCTGACAACTCTGGCTCATGGTGTCAATCCACAACTGAATGGAATTAACACACTGGTTAGGTTTGATCAGCATAGCAGAGGTAATCAGCTTCTCAACCCACACAAGGCTGAGTGCATTGAGGGTCCTCTACTGCAACATCACTCACTTTCAGTTTGATTGATCTAACATTTGTGTTTTCACATGACTAGACATTGAGAGTATCTGTTATATACCACTGCTTATGCTGATGTATATCATCGACTGTCTGTGTGATGACCGCCTACATGCAGAAAATACACCCTCTCGATTATAAGTGCTTAGTATATCCACTGTCTTCTTTAATGCATTCTTTTCCTCAGAGTAACTTCTATACATTTTAATGCAGTTCTAGTTTTTGGAGACCAGGTCTTACTTGTAGTCCTGTTTGGCCATTCTCCTGCCTTACTTTCCAGGTGCAATCACGATGCCTGGAATAAGCCCTATGTGTGTTTCTAGCTTAAAAAGGGTTTTTTATTTTCCTATTTTAACTCTTCTAAAATTTTCTAGTTAAGAGTTAGAGATGTCCTTTAATTAAAAATAATTTGTTTTATCAGACACCTTTTTAAGAAAGAAAAATTTATATTGAAAATAATATTTTCATATGTCATTTATCATTTAAGGACTTTATTATATTTTTGATAACTAAATACCCATTAAATTAGATTTATTTGACTATGAGTTTAAAATTTGACTTCTTTAAATCAAAAGACAGACTATTCTGCCCTCTGCTGATTGCTCTGTGTAACAGCAGGAGTTTTTGTTCTGATGCCCTCTGTTAACAAAGCTTTAAGACAAATACAATCTTTTACTGTTAAGTGAACAGTTTTATTAGATATTGATGAGGCTCTTATACCTCGGTATATATTGTTATCTGGCCCCTAGTTATCCTCTTAGCCTTTAAAGAAGTTAAACTTTTAAATTTATTTTATTACTATTATTTTGTATGTGTGTATGTGACTGATTAAGAATATGTTTGGGAGGGTCACATGTACCATGATGCACCTGGGGAGGTCAAAGCACATTGTGGCCTGAGGCTTGAAATAGGTTGTCAGACTTGAGTAATGAGCTCTTTACTTGCTGAAGCATCTCAACTTACTTTAAAAGAGCCACAGAGCTACCTACTGCCCATCATCTCATTGCTCTCATTTTTGAGCAGGTTGTGTCAAATAATCTGTTACTGTTTGATAATATTAGAAAGGAGGAGACCTCAAAACCTCAAAGTTGGAAGGAATCTTGGCTTGAATCAGTTTGTCTCCTTAATAATGAGGATATTTTTGGAATAAGTGTCATACAGCAAAAGGAAAAGGAAAAAGTTTTTGAAGTTATCAGGAAATGAAGTAGAATTTTAACCATTAGAAAAGTAAATTTCAACCTTCACAGATTCACTTTAGATTGGAAAATCACTAAAATCTAAAATTTCCCAATTAAATATAGCTCAAAAATGATAATAAATGGCTTAAAAATTCCCAGTGTGCTTTATTAAAAAACCATTTTATGCTGGAATATTGACCTTTGAAGAAGATTGTAAACCTCTATGGATTGTTTGTGTTTTATCTCACTCCTCAGGCTCCCTCACAGCCTTTCTCCCACTTTTTGTAGAGACAGCCACTGTTTTCAATTTTTGTGCACTTCACGTGATTTTAATTTATTTTACGTGCACACGTGTGTATTCTTCCATGTTATGTTTCTCATTAGGCTATGTTGTTATACTTCATTATATTATTCTCTTAGCTATAACTGCAAACCAAGTTAATGATTTCATTATTAAAAGCTCACTACATATTACACTGTTTCCGTTGATGACAACATCTGAAGCAGCGGTTCACACTGAGCATAGCCATAACCATGGCCACTGGTTGGAAATACATCTTTCTATTCTTTCTCGCATGTTTTTATGCTCATATAATGTTCAGAATATTTATTTTACACACATTAGTTCCTAAAACATACAGTTGAACATACATGTAATTTAGACTATAATTTAGCAACTTGATTATAAAACACAATGCTAGAAAACTTTTTCTGTGTTACTTCATGTTTCCAACTCATATCTTTAGCTTTTGTTTATTATTTTATGCAATAAATACCATGTAAAAAGTCTCTTCTTCTGCATCAGCACCGTTTGCAGTTTTCACCATTGCATGGACCCTGAGTGTTTTTGTGCTCGCTCCTTGTGCAGACTGTGTTATTCCCTCATAATAATGAACTGTGGAGTTTTTTAATTTCATAGTTTTTTGATAAATATCTAAATGGTTTTGGTAATCTGACCTGTGACCCCCTTCTTATTTCCCTTTTATTAAACATAGATTATTTTCTCATACAATAGACCCTAAATACAGTTTACCCTTCCTTTTCACCCTCTAGTTCCTCACCCACTTCCGCTGCCATCCAGATCCGCTCCTTTTCTTTCTCCCATTAGAAAAAAAGTGGGTGTCTTACGGGTTAACAACTAAACATGACAAAATAAAATACAATAAGTTGAAGCAAAAACTGTTATATCAAAGTTGGACAAGACAAGCCAACAGAAAAATAAGTGTCTTGAGAGAAGGCACAAGAATCAGAGATGCACTCATTCTCACTTTCAAGAGTCCCATAAAAGTACTAAACTGGCAGCCAGAGTGTATGTACAGGGGACGTGATGTAGAGGCATGCAGGCCCTGGGCATGCTGCTTCAGTCTCTGAGTTCATATGAGCTTTACTCTGTTGCTCTCCTGGTGTCTTCTCTCCCTTCTGTCTTCCCTATTCTTTTTGCCTCCTATTTTACAGGATTCCCTGAGCTCTGAGGTGGGGAAGGGATTGATGGAGACTTCCACATAGAGCTGTATGGTCTAAAATCTTTCTCTCCACATAATGTCTGTCTGTGAGCCTCTATTTGTTCCCATCAACTGCAGGAGGAAGCCTCTTTGATGATTGGCACTTTCTTCTTAAGTCTCTAAATACTAAAGGTCGAACCTTGACATTATTAACTTTCAGAATACTGAAAAATAATAGAAGCTATTATTTTGTGTTTTTTTTTCCTTGATAAACAATGAGTTGATTGTCTTTCTGAAGCTGATTGGTGATGTACGATTCTCTTTGAGTTTCTATGCTTCGTAGTCCTCTATTTGCATATTAATTTTTGCTTGTGTGTATGTTGAGGATAAAATTTCCCTTTAGTTTTTATTTACCATCCCTGACATATTCTTTATATCTTTATACTTATTTCAAAATCTGAAATTATTTATATTAAAAGATGTCCTGTCTCTGTAAAAGCTAAGTCAAATAATGTTCACCATATTGCTCATGTTGTGACTGATTTAGTGACAGTGGATAGCTAGACTAACCTAAGCCCCACTGGCACTTAAGTATTTCAGCTTGTGATACCCTTTCTGTGGTGATTCAGGTTTGGTCAACAGATGTTCTAAATCAGGAATGAACTGGTTAGAATGTCTGGGTGAAAGGACTTATGGATGTCACAAATTGAAGGAGAATCATCCCTTCAGCACCAGCATGCTAAGTGCCCAGGATGAATTAGTTACAGAGGTCTGCAGTTTTGTTGAGTTTCTGTTCTGCTCCTCCACTCTCCTTCCCGTCTCCTCCTTCCCTTCTCTCCTTTCTCTCTTTTTCTTTTCAAGCACCACACAACAATTCCTTCAGGCAGCAGATCCTCTTATCTCCATGGGAAGTTTTAGACTCTAGGAGGAGTTAGATCACAGAGATTCCAAATGCAGGCCTGAGTTCACATTCTTTCATCCATTTCTTCAGCTAAATATCTGCTGTTTGAATCTACAAACACAAACTATATATTTTTAAACATTAATGTACTCTTGCTTTTTGTCTAAGGCTTGCACACACACACACACACACACACACACACACAAGGTTTTATATTTCTTGCTGCTTTCACAACTAACCCATCTCGAGCCAAACTCATTCTCATTATTTTCTTTGTTTTGTATTTTTATTGTCTTTGAAGACAGTCGAGAGCTATGATCATGTATGATGGTGGTGTCAATTTTACTCCTTCTAAATATGATGTCCTACCAGTTCAGATTTTTCTCTGTTTTGCAGTCTCACCAGAGCTATTACTTTGAAGTGTATTCTCCCTTTTTGCTGTAACTGTCTCATTATGTTAATTTTGTTCTGTTCTTTCAACTTGACTGTAAGATTGTTTTATACAAAGCTAATTGCAGCAATCTGACTTTGCTTATACAGCTATCCCTGTGGTGAAATCATTTTAAGGAGCTGCTATTTCTTATGCAAGTAATATTATTTATATTCTTATCTTACTTAGGAATAACATAATATATTCACAATGGCTAGTTATATACAATTTTAATAATTTATTAATTAAGCACTTAATTTCAGTGATATGATTTCTGACCCCAACATTCTTAGGTGAATAATCTCACTCTTGTTCTGTGAGCGATAACCTGTTTGGTCCACATCTGTCATTCCTGAAGTACATCCATTGGTGTCTTCACTAGTCCTACTGACAGAAGTGACTGTTGTCTGTGTTGTAGTTATGATATAAATATGTTTAAATTATTTCCATTATTTTCATGTTTATATAAGAGGTTAAATGAAGCATTTTTTAAATGTGCATTAACAGAAAAGTGACATGATGGTTAAAGTCCAAGAATGTTGCTGTGTAAACAGCAGGTCTGGTCTAGAGCAGAGGTCTTTCCCGCGAATCCTTAAGCTTAACTCAGATGGCTCTTTTGAGTCAGCATGATTAGATAGGGTTGCTGGGAAATTTCCTCAAACTGCATTCTTTGATATTGTTACATATGATGCATTCTTGCATGCTTCAAAGTTGGAAATTGTTACTTGTGGAGGATTGTAACACCTGCATCTGTGTTACCCTCTCAGTACAGTTCGTTTGCCACTGTACCTGACGCTAACAGGGCAAGGGCCTGGAGATTGAAAGAACACACAAGAGACCTGGGTCATTCGAAAAGAGATCAGCAGAATGCTGTTTATTCAACCTTGAGAAAATCCTTATATACCTAGCTTCTGCACAAGGTATTCCGCCCAGGCAAGTGGGAAATTACCACACCCAAGATGGAGTAAAAAATGCCCTAAAGGTAATCACCACGCGGGGGGCAGAGGGAGTACAGGAACAAACAGGAAATGCTGGTTGTCCAGAGACTGTCCTCAGAATGAACTCTGGGAGCAGGGATAGACCCATGGGCCCTACAGGTCCCCCCTTTTATATAAATTTTATGACTAGGCCTGTCTTAGGTGGAATTGGACGTCAGGCAATACCCTTTACCCATCATGGGAAAGTGTCCAGGTCAAAACACATTTCCTGTCTTAGGTTGGGGCAGCCCCCCAAAAACCTTTCCCGTTATTGGCTCACTAGTTACCCATCACCGAGTTCATCCAGATTCGTGCTGAAAGATCCTCCAGGGCAATAGCTAAGAGGACTTGCCAAGTGGTGATATTGACCTGAGCTTGCCTTTGGCTCTGACACCATGAAACCATGAAGATGATGCTCCAGCACATATAAGCACTCCTTAAAGAGGCTGTGCCTGCACAATCCTTACAAAGTTTACCCAAATTGGAGCCCTTTAAGTAAGGTCTCAGTGCTGGTGGGAGGAACCCTGGTATAGTTAACTAGAATAATCTCAAGAGCCAATTTATAAATTGTGCACTCCAGGGTCCATGAATAACAGCAATAAGCCTTTTACTGTATAAACTAGCTGTGGTCTTTAACCAAAACCAATTTCAAAATTAACTGTAATATTCATTTTTAAATTTAGCTCAATATGAGTGGCCAAGGAATTCGCAACCTGCCCTGATAAGGTATCCATTGTGCTAGCAGAAGCAACTGACTGACTAATGGAAAATCCAGCAGCCCTAGCTTCTCTGGCAGCCACAGCAATGGCTGCCATTGTCATGGGATGGGTTGATAGAGGATCAATCCTTGGCACTCGGACCACCACAGCCAGCTCCTCAGGATCCCAGCAACTCTTCAGTTGACAAGCCAGTGTCTATTTGATCTCTTGGCTCTGTCCTGTCTTCAGGCTTCTGGAAAGGAAAATCCACAGCACACACCAGATACTCAGGTACCCATATTGGACTGTCAGCATCCTGCGGGAAAACACAAACAGCCTCTCTTCCCCACACCAGTACGGGATCTGGACGATACCAGGTGCCATCTGCTAGATTCTTCCATTTGACATGAGGCATCCCGGAAGAAACTGGCCACCTATGCTGGTCAGCAGCAGTACGAGATTGAGCATCAACAGTCAAAAAATTTAAAATGTATAAAATAAAAGACAAATGGTCTCTGGGGGTGGAACCATATTCTCTCTTTTTTTGTTTATGCAAATAGGCTTTGAGCATACAATGTGCTTGCTCCACTATAGCTTGTCCTTGAGGATTATAAGGTATTCCTGTTTCATGAGAAATAGAGAACTCAGAGCAAAGTTAGTGCTGGTGTAAACTGGCCCATTGTCAGTTTTTATAGTTTTTGGAACTTCCATGTAGGCAATAATTAAAAGATGATATCCAGCAGGAATACCCACAGGCTGAGGCAACCCAGGTTGAGTTGTTCCCATAATTTCCATATAATCATTTACTGCTCTAAGATCTTGCAGCAACCTCCATTTACCAGACTTTTTCTTAATAACAAAGATAGGAATATTCCAGGGAGAAGCAGATGCTACTATGCGTCCTGCCTCTAGCTGTTCCTGGACCAGGGTATGAGCAGCCTGTAATTTTTCCTTACTTAGGGGCCATTGCTCTATCCGTACAAGTTTTTCAGTTTTCCATTTTATGGGAATGCTTTCTGGCTGCTCTGCAATGGCCCCTAAGAAAAATTTCCTAATCCTGCATGCTGTCCAGGTAACTGTTGTATTATTTTCTTGTCCACTAAAATCTGCATATCTCTCTGCAGATTTTTGCCCAAACCCTGACCAGGGACAAAGCCCTGGTTTGTTAACATCTGCTGCACAGGTATAGTGGTCAGAACTGCTCCCATAGCTTGCAAAATATCTCTTCCCCACAAATTGAGAGGAAGGTGTTCTAGGACAAATGGTTTAAAAATGCCCTTATGGCCTTCTTTATCCTTCCAATCTAAATATTGGGCACTGAACTCTGGAGAACCAACCATTTCTACCCCCTGTAATGCCATCTGGAAGGCCTGGGAACCTTTTCCCATTGATTGTTAATATAAGTGTGGGGCGGCTCTCTAAACTAGAAACCTAAAAAGCTCCAGGGAATCCCATGGAGCCAAACCCCTTGTCCCCTCATTCTTGTTTGAAAAATGGATTAGTAGAGTGAAACATGAGCAAAAGCACTAGTTGAGCTATTCTTGCTCCTTGAGGGATGACAAGGACTCCCATATCTGCTTCAATCATAATTGTAATTTCTCCAGTATAATCACAGTTTATAATTCCTGGTAAAATTTTAATTCCTTTAAATGCAGAACTACTTCTACCCAAGACTATACCTATTGAATCCTCTGGAATAGGTCCAAATACTCCAGTCCCCAAGGCCTGCACATACATTTGTGGGGTCAATACTGCCTGGGCAGAGGTACAGAGGTCTAGTCCTGCACTTCCTGGGGTGCCTCAGACAATTTTGTAGACAGTGAGGTGTTTCTTTGAGGAATGAATCTGATGGGAACAGCTGTTCCACTCATGGCCCCGTACACTTATGTTTTGGGGGCCCGGGGCAGGCCCCTCCTCCCATTTCCCAACACAGGGATGAGATTTCCTTGAATGTCAGTTTTAGAGTGACAGTCATTAGCCCAATGCGCCCACTTTTGACATTTTGGGCAAATACCTGGATTTACCCTGGGCCAATTAACTGCCCCTTTACCCACAGGGCAATTCCTTTTGATGTGTCCAAACCTTTTGCATTGAAAACAATTCCTTGATCTAGCTCCACCTTGACCCTCCCTAAGGGCAGAAACAATTACCTGACCCATCACATGAGTGCCATCAATGTCCCTGCATAACTGGGTAAAGTCATTTAAACTCCCATTTCTATAGGGGCGTATAGCCTCTTGACAGTATTTGTTAGCATTTTCATAGGCCAATTGCTTTATGACAGGCATAGCTGAGTCCACATCCCCCAATATGCCACTTCCCAGCTGTATCAGGCAGTCAACAAACTCAGAATAAGGCTCTGAAGGTCCTTGAAGAACCTTAGACAGTTGTTCCCCTGCTCCCTTATTAGGTAAAGCTTTCCAAGCTTTAATGGCCTCGGCAGCTATCTGAGCATAAACAGCAGGGTCTTAAGTAATCTGTGATGCTAAGCCAGCGTACTGTCCTGCACCAGTTAACATGTCAAGGTTATGCTGGGGGAAACCCACAGTGGCATTACTCAGTGCAGTATTTTTGCAATTTTCCTGCATTTTGCCTCTCCATAACAAATAATCCCCCCCCCCCGAAAGATAAGCCCTGCAAAGCTGCATCCATTCACTGGGTGTAAGGCTGAGTTCCACAAAGGAGTCCATTAAAGCCACAGTGAAGGGGGCATGAGTTCCATAGGCCGTAACTGCTTTTTTTAGTTGCTTAATGTCCTTAAAGGCCAGAGGGTTATGCTGCCTGATCCTCTGTCCTTGTGGATCAATAATTTCCACAACAGGATAAATTTGCCTTTCTCTACTTAAATTATTTAGTCTATTTTGGATCTCTCAGATTTCCACCTCTAAGTCTATAGGGGCAGAAGCAGCAGCAAAAGGATTTGAAGGGGCAAGGAACTGGTTTTGTGGTAGAGGTCTCATGGAGACATCTCTGTTTGCTCCCTTCCTTTCTTCATTTTCTAACTTCTTTTTTATCGTGCAATCTCCTTTTCTAAAATTTCTTCTTCCTCTTTTATATCCCTTTTAGTATTCTTAACTTTCCCTTCCTCAAAGCTCTTAATGGAACTCACAGATTCTACATCCTGAATCTCCTCAAAAGTTTTGTTCAAATTTTCTAATTGCTCTTTTACTTTTACTTGCTCCCAATCAGAAATATTAAAGCCCCCTGCTTGTAGAAACCAGGGACTAAACTCTCTCAAAAAATTAGGCAATAAACTACCTTACACAAAAGAAAACTGTCTTAAAGAACCCTTGTGCTGTCTAGTTTTAATACGAGTGCCTTCCTTGCCTTGCTTCTTTAAAAGAGCTAACAATTGGCCTGCTAATCGGCCGTCAATATTGGAACAGAATTACTTGCACCCATTTTCAATTCACCCTCACCAATCAATTTCTTACCTGCTGGCCAGCCTTCCAAGGGCAATCTCTCAGGGGTCCCCTACTTCCCGATTTCACTGATGGGCCTCCAACTGTAACACCTGTGTCTGTGTTTCCCTCTCAGTACAGTTTGTGCGCCACTGTACCATACACTAGCCCGGCAAGGGCCTGGACACTGAAAGAATACACAAGAGACCTGGGTCATTCAAAAGGTGATCAGTGGAATGCCTTTTATTCAACCTTGGGAAAATCCTTATATACCTAGCTGCTACACAAGGAATTCCCCCCAGGCAAGTGGGAAATTGCCACACCCAAGATGGAATAAGCAATGCCCTATAGCTAATGACCAGGTGGGGCAGAGGGAGTACAGGAACAAACAGGAGATGCTGGCTGGCCAGAGACTGTCCTCAGAATGAACCCCTGTAGCAGGGGTAGACCCATGGGCCCTACAGAGGATTTGTGTTTGTGAGTTTCCTTTCCCGTGTGTTCCCAGGTAGAATAGACTTCCTTTTGAGACTGTTCATGTTGTTTGTGTTTATTTTCTGAAAACTTTTCTCAGTTAGAGTAGGGCTGAGATGAGATTTAACTTTCGCTACTTTCCTCAGAAAAGCTTCAAATAATTGAAAGACAAAAATGTGTTTTTTGATTACTTAAAAATGCTGCATATTTGTTTTGTTTTCCGACTCTTTGCTTGTGCCTCTAACACTTTCACAACAACTTGCTGCTTCTCAGTAAAGAATGCCTGCTTGATCGTGTCACAGACACACTCAGCACACCTAACACCACCATAGGCCCTGCTGACATGCTTCTTTGTCGTGCACAGTTTCATAAAAACTTTAGGACTCTCAGCATAAAGCCCTCAACATCTCCCTGGTCACACACTACATGTGGATTTAGGTGCTGCCCCAACCTTCTCGGTATAAATGTAAACAGCCCTGCTGCCAGGGGTGCGAGACAATATAGTTTATTAGGGACTGTATTGTAGGAAAGCCCATTACCGCATGTCAAATGGTGGACCATTCTGAGCATCTCTAAGTACTGTTCCTGGAAGAGTGAAAGATAGTTTTTAAATCCAAATAAAAATGCAACTTAGGGGAAGTTGGTAATAAAATGTGAAAGCAATGATTCATTCTGTACATTGAGTTCATTTATAAGCCCAGATTTTGATGAGTTTTCCTATCGGCTTATGTATTACAGGCCCCATCTATCACTTGCTTTCATATCATGTATTGCATGTGCCAAGTATTATTTGCTTGAATATAGCCCAGCATCACAACACTGGAGGCTGAATGTGTACCCTGTGGCAGGAAGTCTACAAATTTCACCTCATCACTAGAGAAGTTCCTATGAAGTAAATTCTCAAGATTTATTTATTTTTATTAGTTTGTATGCATTTGTGTAGGTTTCTCTATATGTGTACCACATGTTCTGAAGGTCAGAAGAGTGTGTCAGATCACTTAGATTGGAGCTACGGGCAGCTGCGGACTGATGTGAGTGCTGGGGACTGAACCTGGGTTCAGTAAGCTGGGTTAACTGAGTCATCTTCCCAGCCTCTATGAAATGGTCATTCCTATTGTTCTAGTCCATGCTTATGGTGATTCACAGATGTTGCCTTGTAGGTCACAGGTTTTTTTTAATTATTGTCAATTGAACCTTTGCAAAGGAGTATTTCTAATGTATGTAACATGTTTGTTTTATCTAAAGTTAATAATTCTCATGGTAGTTGAAGCTCCTGGACAATAGGCTTCGTCTATACATTTTTAGTAACTTTTTGGCTAAGAAAGATTAGATAATAATTGAGAAAAGAGGACCTGTGAGATGGTTCGGTGTAAAAGCACTTTCCTAAAAGTCTGAAAATCCGATTCAGTTCCTAGAACCCACATTAGAAGGAGATCAACTCCCCAAAGTGGTTTTCTGACTTCCATGCATTCTATAGGATGTATATACCAGCTCTTATCATACCCCCCCCCCTTGATAAAACAAAGCAGTGGAGAAAAGATGTTTCTCTTACTTTGAAGTGCATAAAAACAAAATATGGAAGTTTCACTAAAGAATTAAAAGGTTACCGTTGTGATTATAACATAGTAAAGAGGGATGAGAATACTATGGCCGTCTTAGAGCACACCTCTTGTGTATATAAGAGTGAGGTGATGGTGCGGCTCCTCTTCCACCTCAGAAGGGTTGACTGCATTGGTTCACAGGGGTGGAAGGAGCGGAAGCTGGGAACAGCGTTAGGACAGTAGTGTGTATGTCAGAGACAGCCCTCTGGGGAACAGACTTCAGTGAATCAGATCAACTTTATTTCAGAGGATAAGGAATATATAAGATTGGAGAACCTGGGAGCAAACCCTAATTTATATTAAGAGGCACAGTCCTATCATAAAGTTCCTAGCACAAGTCTTTGTTATCACATGTGGAGAAAGGGAGACTTCTAGCAGGAATATGTGCCAAGGATCAAGATGAGTGAGGCCTCTGGCTTAGAGACAACTTTCAGAGAAGGTCTGCCCTCCAGGCCCAAGGACGTTCTCCAGATAAGGATAGGTAAAGAAGTTTTGCAGGGAAGGGAGAGAGTTCCCCATGTTTCCCCCGCTTTGGGGAAAAGCTGTCGTCCTTGAGAGACTGCAACCTCGACCAGCCAGCAACGCTTTCCAACAGTGATGGGACCAAGGTGTAGTCAATTTGTGCAACATTATAGCATTATCATGCATATGTCTCAGGTAAACATGGGTTTGAGATACACGGTTTTCATAACTTGAAAGACTTCTGATAAGCTTCTGAAAGGCGTACAATTTGTTGTATTTATTTATGTTTGAAATCTTGATGTGTTGGAAGTGAAACTACCCACTTGGGAATCCATTCCATGTTAGGTTCTTCTTAAGTAATGGAGGAACTAAGCAAGCAGACATAGTCTTGGCCGTACAAAGGATGAAGGTAGGAATAGAAGAGTGGTGTGCGCTAGAAGGGTAGAGCTGGGGGTTCAGGCAGCTGCCAGGTCCCACAGAGCTTTTCTCAAGACTATGGAAAATATGAGCTATAGGTAGTTTATCTTTCTGCCATTTATTCCTTCGTGCAGGAAACAAGACTTTTTGTGAAGTTTAAAGAATCTTCTATTTTTAATAGATTTTATTCTCTGGGCACCCTGCTAGCAAACAGTAAAAAACTCTGTTAAACTTTGTATTGTTTTTGAAGCTCTCTCAGATTTTACGTGGAATCAGTCAACCACGTTGGGCAGCGAAACTGTAGTAGTGAGAGGAGCAGTGGGCTGCATTCCTGGCACCCAGCTAGCTTACACCCGAAATAATTACATGGAAATTGTATTAATTAAATTGCTGCATGGCCCATTAGCTCTAGCCTCTTTTTGGCTAACTCTTACATCTTGATTCAACCCATTTCTAATAGTCTGTATGTCACCTCAGGAAAGATTCAGCATGCGACTCCATGGCAGCTCTCTCTGACTCTGCCTTCTCTCTCCCAGAATTCTCTTCTGTCTACTCTGCCTACCTGATATCTGCCCTATCAAAAGGCCAAGGCAGTTTTCTTTATTCACCAATGAAAGCAACACAAAATACAGAATACCCTCCTACACCAATTTCTACTCAAGGACCGAGTTCCCCTTAACGAACCAATGAGAGTAGCCTATGTGCTCCACACTGGTCCAGTGGAGGTCTCACTGTTTATATTAAGTAGTTAAGAGAAGGTTACTTACTATAAAAGATTATTTCTGAAAGAATTTCCACATATAAATTTTTTGGATACTTGCTAAGGTGACCTAGAGCTGAGTTTTTCAGTTGAGTGCTGATTTAAACAAAACATGCTAAAGAAAAGTCCAGAAATATCTTGATACATATATATATATGTCAATAATGATAATATTTTGGCAGCAATTATAAGATACTCATTTAGCAAAACTGTTTAGTTCCACTCTAGGACCCATGATTTCCTTAGCCATGTGCTTCTGAACAGATTTACGGTACCAGTCCTGAGTTACCCCCTGTGTAACAGGCCTCAAATGCAATTAGAAAGTGGTTAGTTACTTCCATAGCATGCATGTTGCTATTGAATTAGTGAGCACATCTTGCCTGGCTGGCCACTATTGTAGCATCCCAGGGTGTTTACAACTGGGTAAGAGCACTTATTGCTTTTCCCCCTTAATGCCATGCACTGTATCTTTTGGCAGCACACAGGGAGGATGTTTCCAGGTCAGTTCCCATTTGATTTCTTTATGTCCTGCAACCAAAGTGTGTGTTGTCTTCAGCAATAGGGTCTTGTTAGGGTGGGCAACCAACAGCAGTGGCAGTAGCCTATGGAGTATCATTCAACTGTAAAGAAAAATGGAATAATGAGGCTTGTAGGAAAATGAGTGGAATTAAGTAATACTGAGTGTGATAACTGAAGCCCAGAGAGACAAATTCTGCATGTTCTCTGTCATATCTGCATCCTGTGTTGAAGTTTTGCATTCATGTGTTTAATATGGAGTAGCCATAGAAGGCAAGAAAAGCTTGAAAGAACCCATGACACTGGGAGGGGAAGAGGTCTTATGGAGGAAGTGGGTGGCAGAATGCGTGTGAAGGTGGAAAGAGGAAAATCAAGGACAAAGGTTTAAGTATTGGTGAAGAGGTAGTAGAAGACAGAAGTGGGGTGGGTTTAACAAAAAAAAAAAACCAAAGGGCACATGAAAAAGGCATAAATCCTCACCACTGTAAGCATCTTAGCTTCATTTCTGATGCTGTGATAAAATATTTGGACAAAACAACAACTTAGTAGAAAAATGGGATTATTTTTAGTGTGAAAATCCAGGTTACAGTCCATCATCACTGGGAAGTCAAAGTAGGAACTTGAAATACCTGTTCCTAGCCATGCTGCTATCAAGAGCAGAAAGAGAAAGAATGCTTGCATGTTTGTGTTCAGCTCACTGGGGTTCCAGCCCAGCACCACAAGGCAATCAGAAATATAACAATCAAATGAGATCTTTTATCAAACCCAAACAGGAGCCAACTGTGCTATATCATGAAAGTCTGTGGTAAGCAGCAGTACCAAAACAGAGAGACTGAATGTGTAAGTTGAAGTAAGACTGATTGTGTAACAATCTCTGCAGTGGAGGCATGCCAGCAGCTCTCTGCTCTCTGCTGCTCACTCCAAAGAATGAAGAGCATCCTGTATGCTGTATGTTTTGCTTCATTAGCTGGTGACATTACCAAGTCACCTTTCCTTGTACTATGAAATGCCCTAAAACATTACTACTAAACTTCTAGAGTCCTAACAAAAAGATGTCATCTCTGAGAAATCCTTTGTGCATGAAAAAGGATTATAGCAGCCACCTTTCCACCCCCTCCTCCACCTTCTTCTTTCCTGGCACCCAGATGAACTAACAGAAATATGGTCATAAGGATCCTGCATTTTTGATTGGTTCCTTGTTGCTACCCTCAAGATTAGTGACATTTTGAGCTTTTCATCAAGTCTTTCCTTTTGCTCATAGTCAGCTTCCCTTGTCTGGAACTCTTCCCTACATCTTGTGTGACAGAGTTTCTTTTGTCCACATTCTGATTATCCCTAAGCTTCCTGTGTCATTTACCATGGAGCATATTCCGGGCTCCCTCCATCAGCTTCTACCACACACAGAATTTGCTTCAATTGGTTTTTCAAGAGTGCAGATCTTAATGCCTGGCTTATCACTGGTCTCTCTTTCTGTTAAGCTGCATAGATCATCCAGTGAGCCATGTGGTACTAAACACGGCTATATTTAAGCATAAAATTCAGATTTAATAATATATCAAAATTTAAAAGCAGACTTAAATAAAGACCTTGTATTTCCAAACCTAGCATTCTTTTTAGTAGACTAACTATTTGTGGTAATTTTGAAAGTTTTTGATTCATAGTAAGATTTTCATACAAGTTTGTAGATGATTTTCTATTTTCTTAAATCCTGAATTTTGGCATGCTATTATCGTAGTATAAAGCAAATTTCATTCTTTTCTTGAAAAGCTGTATTTTGCTTAACTGGGTCCCAGTCAAGACTGATTTCTATTGACTTACTTTCTTTGTTTTCCCTTTTCCCAGGTTATCACAGTATAAGCCTCGGGGTCCCAATGGGGGACTCAGGATCAAGACGATGTACCCTGGTCTCCCGGTTGCCAATATTCAGGAAAAGTATTAGCAGAAGGCATGACTCTCTCCCTTCTTCACCCTCTTCTGGTAACACAGCTGGTGTCCACAGCTCCTCGCCTTCCAGCACCAACTCCAGCTCAGGGAGCGTGGGGAAACGCAGGAGCATCTTCCGGGCTCCATCCATCAGCTTCCACCACAAGAAGGGGAGTGAACCTAAGCCAGAACCCACCGACCAGAACCTTAGTATTTCCCATGGTGCTCAGCCCACTCACAGCAATATGCAGAAACTAAGTTTGGAGGAGCAAGTCAAAACCAGGGGAAGACATTCTGTGGGCTTTAGTAGTTCACGAAGTAAGAAGATAACAAGATCTTTGACGGAAGATTTTGAAAGGGAAAAGGAACCTTCAACTAATAAGAATGTCTTTATAAATTGTCTAAGTTCTGGCAGAAGTGAAGGGGATGATTCTGGATTCACAGAAGAACAAACTCGCTGTTCTCTTAAACAGTCAACAAAGAAGCTACTCCCCAAATCCTTTTCGTCTCATTCTAAATTTTCTAAGTCGGTTCCACAGAGCCAATCCAGGCCATTGGTACAGCAGCCTGAGTTTTCTCTGGCGATCGCACAGTACCAGGAGCGGGAACTGGAAATAGGGAGACCTTCCCCTTCTTGCTCTGTGGATGTAACAGAACATGCAGGAAGTTCCTTACAGTCACCTCTGCTTTCCACTGATTTGACCACAGCTCAGACCCCTTCAGAATTCTTGGCCTTGACTGAAGACTCTTTGTCTGAGGCAGATGCCTTTCCTAAAAGTGGAAGTATGGCATCGCACTGCGACAACTTTGGTCACAAAGATGCTACCTCTCAGCCCACCCCCAATGTCAACGCTATCACAAAGACCACGATGGAGTTTGTGGGGACCGTGCCCTGTATGATGATGTCTCCTGGGAGGTACAGGCTAGATGGCCGCTGTGGCCCCGAATTGCATTCTTTACCAGAGACCTCTGCAGCTAACCAGAGGGAAGTGTTGCCACAAAGCACTGGATCCCCTCTTAGGAATGTGAGCAACACAGAGACTCACCTACCACCTGGTTATCAAAGAGAAGAGAAACCCACTGAACCAATGCTGAGGACCAGCTCGCCCAGGACACTGGGCTCTTATGACCCACACAAGGCGCTGGCCGAACACATTAAAGGGGTTCACCCTGTTTCAGATTCAAGGGTAATCCCTTCTTCTGGGGATCATAATGTTTTTAACAAAACGTCTTATGGATATGAAGCAGGTACTGCCAAAGGTATGCAGAGCTTCATTGTGCAAAAAATAATGTAAATTAATTTTCATTGTTATTTGATGAATTATTTTTGCTCCATGTCTTGAGTAGAGGCACATTCCCCTTGCATTTGTAATTTCTTTTAATGTTTGCTTTGATTGACTTTAAACTTATCTCGTTTATGATGGAGACATAAGTCTGTGATCCTCATTTTTCCTAGATGTATTATTTATGTTATTTTGACCTGAGAAGAAGGTAGAAGCTGACTCTGCTTGGAATGTGACTGTAATAGCGTAACTTTCTAGTTAGTGAAATGGAGACATTTCAGTCAAATTTATCATAAAGAAAATGGTGCAATTCCAGTTCTGTTTCCTGTGTTCTATTAGCTAGCATCCATATTTTGATATAAATAAATTCTATCTGTCAATACAGAAGGATTGCAGGGTATGAAACAGTAGTCCTTGGAGTTAGAAAGCCTGCCAAATTCAAAACCTGCCTCAACCTATACTGGCCTTGAACTAGCAGCAATCCTCCTGCCTCAGATGCCCAAGTGAAGAAATGACAAGTGTGATAGACAGACAGATTTGCTTATGTGATTACTGGGAGTCTTCAACAGGGATTAAACAAACTGTTCCTACAAGCTTAGACTTTTTTTCTGAGGTCGAGGGCTTTTGAATCACACTAAGGTTTTTCATACTCTTAAAATGGTACATTGATTAAAAACTTCATGTAAATGTTGATATTCATTTTTCTTTATTTGTCTTGGGAAAGTTCTTGCGAGTAGCCTCAGTCCATACCATGAAGGAAGATACATAGAGCGGCGGCTGCGGTCCTCATCTGAAGGAACGGCAGGGAGTGGCAGAATGGTCTTAAAGCCGAAGGATGGGCACGCTGAAGCCAGCAGCTTAAGAAAGCACAGAGCTGGGTCCTCGTCCTCCAAAATGAACAGTCTGGTGAGTCTGTATGTCCATCTGCAGATAATAAGTAACGCTTTGTGTGCTAGGTTGCTCACTCCTCTTGCAGAATGAACACAGAATGAATGGAAAATTGGGTTCCATAATCGATGTGGCCAATCAGAGAGGTTAAATTTTCTCTTGAGAGTCTCACAGGATAGGACAGATAACAGTGTGCCAGGCAGCAACCCTCCCTTGTTTTGGGGGAAATTACTTCATTTCTGTTTTAAAGCAAGATTCCAAGATAGAAATTCTGACCACGGGGACACGTTAGAAATCATATTTTACCCACATCTCTACTCTATAACCAGTACACTTGTGCTATTGTCACCTTATGGCCTTCAGGGACTTCCCTCCAGGTCATCTTTCTCAGGATGGACAAGGTGCAGGAGCTGTGGGATAAATTGCAAAATCCCCATGCAGAGCTTGAACATGTTCTTAATTCAAGTGTTGATCTTGCTTGTAAACTGAGGGCTCGTGTCAGAGTGTGGATATGGCATTTTTGGTAAGCTTAGATCCTAAGATAATGCAGAATTGTAGGGAAATCTTCATGATTGGTGATGGAAGTTGTAGTCAGTGCTTAGTGAGGAGCGTTTCCCTAATTCTGGGAAAATCAGAAACCACAGAACAGCAGATGGCACCAGTAATCCTGGTATCACCAGACCAAAAGTGACCATGTATGTTTGCATTTGACCATGCACATGCAGAAAGCTAAGTGTGTGCACATCAGAAGGTAACACTTCTCGTCCTTTTTTCTCTCGTCTATTAAAAACACAGCATCCTTTTTTCAGT
The DNA here is from genome assembly GCA_004026605.1 of Ondatra zibethicus. Lineage (NCBI taxonomy): Eukaryota > Metazoa > Chordata > Mammalia > Rodentia > Cricetidae > Ondatra > Ondatra zibethicus. The sequence goes on from PVIU01008531.1 coordinate 26,636, forward strand.
TGAACTTTAAACAAGAGAGCACCCTTAACAAACTTTTAAACAAATGCAATGTTTGAGATTGAAGCTAATTGTTGCAAAATATTTTCCTTTCAAAAAACTGTATTGTTTTGTATTATTTATGGAGAAATATTGTTTCTGTATTGTTATATAAACAATTTTTCAATCCAGTCCACTAAAGAGTTGGCCTTTGAGATACTTTATATCTGAATATTTTTTTCTGCTCATGCTTACTTAAAGTAAATAAGGTCAGCAAATCACTGTCTCTAGACTTTAAAATATAAGGGCTGGAGTCTGTATTGAAGTCCAAGGCCCATGTTGCCACCAAAGGTCACAGAGAAGCCTGGGACTAGGGCCAAAGTCATTCTGATATAAGTTGCCAGTACTTCCATCTGGAACCAGGATATCCTCTGGGCCCAAGTTGTTGCTGAGGTCCATGTCTGGGTCCGTAGTCCAGCTGCAACTGGAGTCTGTGTTGATGTCTGTGGCCTGTGTCAACTCAGAGGGCCATAGGAACCATTCGTGATGAGATCAGAGGCCCTGCTGAGTCATCTCTTCTCCTCGCTGGCACTGGGAAAGCTGGCCCTGCCTCATTGGACACTGCAGCAAGCAAGCTGCTCTGGACCCTCATAGGAAAGCTAGCTCCTGCACTTGGGAGAGATAGCCCCACCCCTCACCACAGGAAAGAGAGAACTGACTCTGATGGCTTGGGACACTTGCTATCCTGAGACTGGCTGACCCCAGAGGCCCTGCCTCTTTGGGCCTTGGATTGGCAGGTCTACCCCATCTATGACCTGCTGAAATTCCTGAAGGTATTGGTCCTGTGGAATGATACCCACAGGATCTCCATAACTAGGGTCGGCTGCTGGATATTCCAGAGGAGTTTCGTTGGTGTACCAGAAACCAGAGGCCTTGAACCAGAAAGTGATTCACTGCAATGAACATTTGCTGTTTAGACAAAAGGGTATATCATGTGATACACTGCTCCCGATGTCACCAGGATGATTGAAGAGGTATTGGGGAGGCGGGAAAAGAAGAAAAGTGATGGAGAGGCTTTTTTGTTGTTATTGTTCTTGTTTTTGTTTGTTTGCTTGTTTTGTTTAGTTTTGATTTTTTTTCTTTTTGCAGGGTGCTACAAGGGTGAGGGGAGGATATGGGGGGACTGGAAGGTGAGTGGAATTAGGATACATGATGTGAAATTTCCAAAGAATCAATAAAGAGATTATGTTTAAAAAAGGAGGGGGGGTGGGGATTTATTCTTTTGCCAATGTATCTTCAACACGTGTCTTCGCAGTATTAGAAAAGAACCACTAGATGGCAGGACAACACCGTTTTCTGTTGGAACGTTTTAGGCTTAGAGCAGGAATCTGGCTAAATTTGCGGATAACTGTTGGAATAGCCAGCACTTTTGAAGTTTCTCAGGTGACTTACCAGAAAGTAGTTGGCTTCACTGTATCCTTCAGTCACTGTTTTATTTGTCGATTAATTTAAAATATGCTTGATACATCTTTAATATACAATAAAAGGAGCAAACGCTGCTAGAATTGACTAATATGGTGTGTGGTGAGGAATGCCTTTCTAATAATGCTAACGGGTTCAAAGCACAGCTGCCAAGTATGCTGTTTCATAGTCACGGTGGTGGTACTTGCTGTACTCATGAACATTTTATCTTTCAAAGTATTACCCAAATGCTCAACTACATTGCACTATTAGGTGAGGCCTGTGATTGATGCTGCAAGCTCAATCGGGAAGTCCAGAGAATTCTTCTGTCAGAATCATTCATGTGGGATTGTGGGCTTTCAGGAGAATTCCAGGATCGCATCCACACTCCCGGGTCACCACCACACAATATCTGAGAAGCGCAGGGGTGGGCCAGCTTTCTCTGGTTCTTCCTAGTAAGCTAGTGGTTTAGAATATGTGTTCTCAGTCATGTGCTGCTGGGAGATATGGACACACCTGCAGGTTTCTGTTTAAGCACGTTAGAAGCCCTTGGTTTTGATTAACTTTGGGAAATGAGTCATTTTCATTTAGAAACTGCCTGCATTAGTTATAGTTCTTGTAGATGACAACTCGCTTCATGTTAAATGGTGGGAAGGTCAGTCCGAGGAAGAGATCTGCAGAGCCTGGGCTGTCCTGGCCCATCGTGCTCTTCCCAGAAGAGCTACTCTGTTCCCTCAGTAACTGTCTCCAACAAAAAGTTTCCTAGAATCTAGAAAAAGGAAAATATTTAATATATATCTATTTGTCGTAACTTTAACATTGGAGAAATGGTTTATGATTAACTCATGAACCACCATACTTGCCATGTCAGGTCAGGAGCTGTGATTGACAGCTGAATCATGCATGGACACTTTCAATCTGCCAGTGTAATGTGTGTGTTTGGATTGCTGACACTTTGCTATTTTTATGTTAATCCAGGGACCCTTTCACAACTGTGTCAGACTACTTTGGCCTTTTCTATTATAGCTTCTGTTGTTCTTAGCTTCTTATATCAATTCTGAAACAAGTGCCCAGTTTTTAGCCTTTTTTTATATTTTAAAAAAGACGTTTCACTGTATATATTCTCAACTAACTACACTATTATGCTTTCTGTATGTAGCCAGTTCAGTTGTTCTTGTTTTATGTTTGTCTGTCTGTCTTTCTCTGTCTGTCTATTTCTCTCTGTCTCTCTCTCTCTCTGTCTCTGTTATTCTTTCTTTCTTTTTTTCTCTCTCTCTGTTTTTTGTGTGCCTCTGTTTCTGCCTGCCTCTATCTGTCTTTTCTTTCCTTCCTTCCTTCCTTTCTTCCTTCCTTCCTTCCTTCCTTCCTTCCTTCCTTCCTTCCTTCCTTCCTTCCTATTGTTGTTGCTGTTGAGACAAGGTCTCACCATGTAACTCTAGATAACCTGGAACTCTCTTGAGCAGGCTGGCTTCAAACTCAGAGTTCCACCTGCCTCTGTCTCCTCAGTACGTGAATTGAAGGTATGCTTGTTCACACCTGGCTTTAGCCAGTTGTTCTTAGTACTGTTCAAGGATTAGTTTACGCATCAGTGAGAAACGTAAGAAACTATTGGGCTAAGAAAGGCCCATCCATAAGCTTTGTTTTGGTGCTAGGAGACAGGCAGCATGGGCCTGTCCTCAGACTCCCATGACATAGACCAGGTTGTGGAAGTAAGCTTGGGCTGCAGCATGTCTGTGTACAGTTACCTCCTTCACAAAGCAGATGTCAGTGGGCAGCAGCTTCATCTGGGACTCTATGTCGTACACAAAGACATTTTATTGTGGGCCATATTACAGATCCCAGAGTTTCATTGGTAGTCCTAGTATTTATGTAAGTAAACATTTTTACAAGCAGTTCTAGACGATTTGAAATATTCTCACAGTAGCAGCAGGCTAAAGCCGGGAGAGAGGCACTCACTTTCTGCCCCAGAGTCGGGGAGGCAGAGGCAAGTGGGGCTCGGAAGGTGAGCAGCCTGGCCTACATAAAGAGTTTTTTAGAGCAGCAGCATAGCTTGTTAGCTTGTTTGTGAAGATTTCTCCCACCAGAATGCTTTCAGAAAACCCATGGCAGGGCCCCTGCCTTTCACACTGCACGGAAACTTTACCCTTCCTCCCTGTAACAGGTCATGTAGGTCTTGAGCAGCTCTGATTGGGTAGCAAGTGTGAACTTGGTGCATTTCAAAGCACATGTTCTGTTCCTGCAAGCTTTCCTTCACCACATTGAACTCTGGCCATAACCCCTCATTTTCCTGAACCTGAGGAACATATCCGTCACTTTTCCTTTAAAGAAATCTTTCCACTAGTCATGGTCTGTATCAGGACAGGGGACAATCCTCTGTCAGTTCTTTTCTTGTTTCCCTTTAGTTTCTTTATCACCCAGCACTGCTTGATACACCATTGCCCTTGAGGAAACAAACTAGCTTACATTTATGTGTCTCCTACTGCCAGGGCTCCATCAGGTCTGTGTTGCCTCTACACAGGTCAGAGAGTCCATTTCTTCTGGAGTTTACCAGCTTCAGTGGCCTTCTTTCTATTTGGACAACCTTGACACAATGTCTTCTCCTGGTTAATTCTTCTTAGGGGACCTAGCTTAGGCACTGTGGGACTTTTCTTTTGTCTGTGCTACCTGAGCTAGCCCTAGCTGATTTTGATCCTCCTGCCTTAGCCTTCTGAATGCTGAAATTATGGGGAGCACTGCCTCACCTGTCTACAGCATGTTTAATAACATCTTTTACCTTTACCCATGAAAACCAGCAACCTCCAAAAAGACAAATAAAATATCTTCAAACATTGCTTAAATGGCCACAGTTGAGAGCTGGAGTCATGGACTGCGGCAGTTTCCCTAGTCCTTCCACAGTGTGCATCTTTTCCTGAGTTCTGCTAATCTAACACTGTCTGTGTCCTTCTTCTCCTCTGCTTCAGCTTGAATTCTCCTTTGCTCACACACTTCCTGTCCTGAATTCCTTTGCTTATTCCTTCTTCAGACCACACTTCAGATGTAGCTGTTTAATGTCCACTGCTGCCTGACTGCGTTGTCTTTTCATTTACCTGACCCGTAATCTAAGGCTTAGGTGAAGTTACATGTGGCTTATGGACTATAAAAGACTGGAGATTGCTGCTGTGTCAGAACTCTGTTAGCAAATGGGCACTGGAATCAGGTTTTTGCAAAGGGGAAGGCTCAAAAGACTTCAAGTAGTAGTAGGTGGAACTTAGCAATGACCTTGAACTTGAGAGCTAGTGGCTTCCTTGCCCTCCCCCCATCTACATTACTATTCTGATAGTCACATCATACATAGATCTTCTAGCCAGCTGTCACAAAGGTTCAGTCTTCAGTTATCCCCACCTACCCCCACACCATGTGTCCAAAGTTGCATTAGAGCGTCAGCAATTATACCCCCTTAAAATAGGACCCTCATTCCGATCGGTGCCACAGAGCAGAACAATTTTACCACCACTGCTGGCACCCATATCAGCCTTTCTTTTTCCCAGTTGACAACAGCTGCAGTTAAGCAAAGGACAGATAGTGACAAAAGTTTCAGGCTCTCCTCATGCGTTGACTTGGTAGCCACAGCCCTGGCTGCCTGCATAGGTCCTGCTGTGGCCTCTGCTTTGTCTGTTCTGGTGTCCCAGGGACTGGCGTCAGCTGGCACTCCTCCAAGAAAGACTGCTTCTTAACAACACAGCTTGTTTCCTGAATCTGTTCATTGACCTTAGAAGTAAAAACAAATACCATCTTTCAAGAAGGTAAGTGTTTTAAGAGCCAAACTCATGTCTCAAGTGTGTGTTTTTAGGATACTGAGTTAGTTCCTCTCAGTCCCAACAGAAAATAAAATTCTTAAAAAGTTTTTCAAATGACATTTAATTGATTTATTTTAGCAGTTCTCAAAATTTCAGGTTTTTCAAAATCAGTTGCATTAAAATTGTTTAGAAATATCATTTGGTTAGAACCTTAAGAGTTGAATATTTAATATTTAAATATTATACTTTACAACTTCAAAGCCTACTTTAGCTAACAATTGATTTTTATTGTTAAAGGGGTGGGAAAGCCCTTAACGAATGTATTCTGGGCATTTGCAAAGAATTTTTTGCATTTGTATTTTTCATTTTATTAGATGAATTCAAGTTTAAGAATTATGCATCTATGTGAATACTTATGAAACTCAAAAATACATGAACTGCTACTAATTCAAAAACATTTTTCTGTCAAATCTCAAGGTAATACTGTATGAAATTGTCACAGGATTTGACTTCAAAAAGGAAATTAATGCTTAAGACAACATTTGTTATAGATGACCTTATCTACTTTCCTTGCAGAATTGACTTTGAACTTCGCCTTTATTGTGAGCACTGTTCTGACTTACGATCGCAGTTTCTAGACTGTGAAGGAAGCCTTTACAGAGCTCGCTGTTCACATTGATGTTCTGATTTCGTTCTTCATTCTGCTGGGAGAATAACTCCACTAGGAGGATATTAACTTGAATATTTAAACTTTATGAGATTGGAAGTGGAGGGTGACCAGCTGTCAGATAATTCATGGCATGCACTGGGCTCTGCTTGAGATGAGGCGGTCTGTCTCAGCATGCTGTTGCCCTCGGTAGATTTATGTTCTAAAGAAGTGTGGCTACATGAACACAGATTCAAATGAAAGGGCAATCAGCCACCTGGCTATGGTTCATGAATCACAGTGAGTTTCTCCTTCTCAGTCTATTATTTTTTAATAATAATAATAAAAAAACTATATAGAAAGTATCTCAGAGTCAAGTGGGAGCCCGAGTACATGGATTCTAAAGCGTGCACTTGACCCAGCAGCCCAAGGGAAGCGCCTGTGGCTGATGAAAGGCTGATGAAAAAGTACTTCCCTATAATGTTAAGATTAGATTTAGAAAAGACAAAGGGGCTGTCGGTGCATGCTCTTCCCCCTGGTATCTGTCTCTCTGGGAAGTCCTGCTCAACAAAGGACTTTGGAGTACCCATAAGTTTCAAGAAGGGGAGACTGGTTTCTTGAAGAGAACTTGCTTGGAAACCTGCCAAGTCTGTGAAGCCACTGTTGTCAGGGTATAGTTTGCGTTCTCTTTTCATTTTTTTTTTTAAATTCAGTGCAATGTCGTGGAAAATGCAGGATGTTAGAATATTTTTCTCTTGTCTCCTTGCAGGAAGCAGACCATTAATTAGCTTTTGGAAACAAGGAAATATTGACTCATATCAATGATTTCTACAGAGTTGCTTTTCATTCGTGTAATACAAGAAAGAGGTAGTTTTTCAAATTTGGCACCCTGACTTTACTCTAAGATTATTTATATACACTTTTACGTTATCAATATTTTTACTTTAAAGCAGAATACTATTTTTGTTCAATAAAAAGACTAATATTACTAAAGCAACTGACTAAAACTGTACCTTTTAAATTCTAAAACCACAGCTAACAAACAACAACACAGCAGTAGGATCACCCAAATTAAAATGGCAGCTATGCTGAGGTCACATTACCATGCTATTAGGTTAAGGTCAAGTTAGTTTATTCCAGACTGCGACACTTGGTGGTTGTTTGCTCATCTGAGCATCAATAGTACTTGAGGGGTTTGAGAGCATAGCCAAGGGGAAAATGGCTATTTGCTCATGGCATGGTAAGAAGGAGGACAAGGAAAGGAAGGAAGAAGAGGAAGAGTTAGAATGTTAGCATGCTTACATTCTATAAATGCAAGGTTTAGAAATACCTTACCTAGAACAGGTAAGAAATACCTGCATCTGGATTGTGATCATCTCAGATTTCAGTAAAGAATCAAACAGTCACTGCCCCAGTGGATGCAACAGGGAAGGGCTTCTAAGGAGCCTTTGAAGACCCCTGTGGTGGGGCAGAGTTCCAAGTAGATGAGTCCAAATGATGTGTGCTCACTGCAGTGAGCTGGGGCTGAGGTAGGCAGAGATTGTTCAGAGAAAGAATAAATAAGTGTGTTTTACTTTAGAGAACTTCAAAGTATCATCATGATTATAATCCTACTTTGCAAATGTTCATCTCAAAGCAGTCCATGGGAAATAAAATGATAAATATGAGGACTATGAGGGCATTTTCTCCTTTAAGTGTTTCCTGCAATTTGTTTTCACACCCTTGCCAAATTTCAACTCTCATGTCAAAATGAAATAAAAATATGACTCTCTCTCTCTCTCTGTCTCTCTGTCTCTCTCTGTATGTGTGTGTGTGTGTTTGTGTGTGTGTGTGTGTGTGTTTAGTTTAAATGGAGTTGTGCCAAGTCATGTAGAGTGATAATGCTCCTCCCATAGGCTGTCTAATAAAACCTAGTGCTGGGCATGAGAAATTTTCCTTTGAGTTGTTAGTCTCAGCATAATCCAATAGACTTTTTTAAATTTCTGGGGTTTTGCTCCCCAGAACTTGAAAGTCTGACCCTATAGCAGAAGATGCCACGTACTGTGAACACAGGACTTGGAGGATCCTAGCTTGAACTGGCCTGGAAGCTTCCTCCCTGAGGACTAGCTATCATAGTATTGGAAGATGCTCTGCAAGCTGCCAAGGGAGAAGCAATTCGATAGCCTATTCATCTGTAAACCCTACAGACTACAATAATGTAATGATAAGCATAGCTCTCACCCTCATCAAAAATATTTCTTTTTGCAGTAGATGGAGACCATTACATAAAGACACAGCTGGCCACTATGCAGGGAATAAGTGACTGTGGGCTGCTCAACCTAAGTTGATATATCTGCAGTGCAAGTCTTATGCCTAAAGGATAGAAGAAGATTGTGGAGGGGAGAAAGACTGTTAGAGCCAGATGACCAAGATGCTTGCAGTGAAATAGAAGACTCTAGATATGACAGGGAAATTTCATCCATAAATTCTCAGCAGTATGTCCACCTAAACAGTATCTGCACAGTAACAACCCCAGCTGGCTTACCAATGTGAATGGGAGAAATTTTACATGGCCTCATCCATCAATATAAAGAAATACAAGCAATCAATGGTGGATGAGTAAGGGAGAATCAGTTTTCTCAAGGAACAAACAACTCATAGACTAACCAATCCCAAGTGGACATCCCTATACACGTGTGTAAGAGCAACACTAAATGGACTCAATTGTTCTGTGTATGCAACACACACACATACATACATATTCATGCATGCATACACACACACACACACACAATCTGGGGGGGGCACTCCTGAATTTCATTTTTAAGTTTATTTATTCTTTTGTAATTTCATACATACATGAATGAATTGTATTTAGAACAAATTCACTCTCCTTCACAGAAGTTTTTTTTCTGATCTCCATATAAGCACTGTGGCACGCTTGCCCACACAACACACACAGACACACACACACACACACACACACACACACACACACTAAAAATAGCACTTAAAAATGAGTTTGCACAAATATAGGAAGGGCTGTAATCAATAATTTGCCCAACTCATTCAAACATTCAGTACAGTGGTAAGCTTGCTTAAAGCCCAGTCAACAAAATGTGTATTTATGTCAGGTTTTCCATGTAGGCACAGAAGCCTGCATAGAAAGCAAGGGAGCAAACTAGAAGACAAAAACAGTGCATGAAACTAAAGTCACTAGATATGATATAAGGATACTAAAAAAATACACACTGGAAGAGGGCATCTTCAACAAATGATGCTGGGAAAACAGAATGTCCAAACATAGAACTATAAAATGAAGCCCGTATTTATAATTCTGCACAAAGTAAACTGCAGATGAATCAAAGACCTCAACTATGAAAGTTAGAAAGCTGGAACTACTAGGCAAGCATAGACAGTGCCCTATGAGATATAGGTGTAGGAAATAACTTTCTCAACAGAATTCTTTTGCTGAGAAATTAAGGCCATCAATTGACAAACAGTAATTAAAAAACATAAAAGTCTTCTGTGTAGCAAAGGAAACAATCAATGAAGGCAAAAGGGACCCAAAGAGTGGGAGAAAGTTTTAGCCGAACATTCAATAGAGGATTACTAACCAAAATATATAACAAAAAATGAAGAACCGAGAAAGCAAATGACACAGTTCAAATATGGACTATAGATCTGAACAGAGAATTCTCAAGAGATAAAATAAAAATGACTAAGAATTATCATTAAGGTGTTTATCATCCTTAACAATTTGGTAAGTGCAAATTAAGACTACTTTGAGATTTCATCTTACCCCAGTCAACTGACAAGAAATGCTGGTGAGGATGTGGAAACGGAGACCCACATTTTCTGGTGCAGCCGCTTTAGAGATCAGTGTGCAGAATTCTTAAAGAGCTAAAAGTAGATTTATCACACGACCCATCTATAACCTCCTTGTCTTATACCTAAAGGACTCAATATCCTACTAATGAGAATTTTTTTTTCAGCATTGTTTATTGCCCCTCTCTCCTTAAACAAAAAAATACTCTTCTCAAAGCAAATACTTATTCCACAATTTTGCTCATGGCCAAGAACAGAGAAATTTAGTAGTTAGTATTTATTGGGAATATATCATCTATTGTGGGCTACATGGCACCTATATATCATCTATCATCTATTTACCATGTCTGTCTATCTATCTATCTATCTATCTATCTATCTATCTATCTATCTATCTATCTATCTATCTATCTATCTATCTATTATATGCATCTCTCTATCATCTATCTACATAGCTATATTTATTATGTATCATCTATCTATCTATATATTTATTTATTATTTGTTTATGTGTGTATTTATATCTATGTATCAGTGTATCTATCTGTAATTATCATCTACATATTGCTTTTGGGGTTTTCAGGTCTGGTCTTCCTTTGAAGACCTATTTGGCTTGGAATGTGTTGTGTAGACTAAATTTTCTGAGAACTTTCCATTACCCTCCTTCTTCTGCCTCTCTAATACTGATATTATAGGTGTTTTCTACCACTTGGACTGCCATCATGATCTATTTTTGTGTGGGAAATGTTATTTCATATTTCTAACTCATCTTAAGAAGAATTTTGAAAAGAAGTTGCTACCACTTTAAAAATGGTTATGTTTACTAAATTCCTCTTCCTCCTAATGTTTAAATGGACCCAAACTTTTAAGTCTGCCTATTGTTTAAATAGTGTTCCTTCCCTTAGATTTTTATTCTTCCTTTGATTATGGAAAATGTCACTAAATTATCATTGTGATTATTGACTATTAATTTAACTGACAATTATATATTAAAGATCCAAGAAAACATTATTAGATTTATTTAGTTATTGATATTTGTTTGGTTAATGAGCTCCGTTTATGACAATGATATTATTCATATTCTAAACCTAGGATCCTGTGTACATCAAACAGAAAATTAAAGTGCACAGTAACACTGTAGATAGTTTGAGTGGCTCTTTTTCCCACTGGAAGGTGGTGAAGAAAAAGATGGCTTATTCTTTTCTTCTTAGACTTAATTCAAAATCACAGGATTTTTTTTAATAGGAGAATAGTAACACATCATAGAAGGCTTCAAAAACATTTAATGAACTCCTGACTGACTTCTTATTATTTTAAAAGTTGTACTTTTGGGATCTCAGTTGTTGGAAAATAATGTCCTAGGTTTACATCTTGGAGTACAGGTAATTAATAGAGTTTACTTTTGCTCATTATATGAAAATAATAACTTCAGATTATAATGACAAGGTTGCTAAAATATACAAAATGTAAAAATAGTGATTTATATAGCAGGGAAATGTAAAAATAGTGATTTATATAGCAGGAAGCCTGGATGATTTTCTTGTGCATTTCCTGCAAATATTTTCAGTGATTAGTTTCTTTGAGCGTTCAGTAGTAGCGGTAGCTAGTGGATTTTTCGTATGATTCTGCCTGGAATCAAAGGTGAACACAGCATGTATTGCATGTTGTGCACATTACATGGAATAAGGCAGCACTTGAACCAGAAAAATAAGTAAAAGTAGAACATGGAATCAGAAAAATTGGATTTAACAATATGATTACTGTCTTCAATTTACAGGCCACTTTTTCTCTCTCTCTTTCTCCTTTCCTGCCTCCCTCCCTCCCTCCCTCCCTTCCTTCCTTCTTCTTTGAAGGAAATTTTTTTTGATGTTTGATGGCCTGGGCACATACAGAAATCAGGTTATAATATCATATGTTCCAAGATTTGAGTGTTTATTTACAGGGAGAGGGTGGGTTTACCACTCAGAACTTGTGAAAGGAGGACTGACAAGGCCTGGGTAAAGCAGCCTGGTTGCTTCCTCCCTTAGGCTGGTTCCTTTGCTTTGTGGCTATATTTTCCTGGCTTTATTGTGAATGCCTTTTCTAGAAATGTTTGTCTTTCATGTGTTTCCAGGCATCTTCCTCAGCATTCCAAAAGTAGCCATTCTAGATGATATGAGGTGAAGATTTTTCATCTGTTCATGTCATTTCTACTTGTTGAGTTTAATCCACTGGGATTACAGCAAGAAAGGAAGCAAGACTAACCTGCGTTCTTTCCAATGCATTGATTTCATAGAGAGAACCCACGGCACCCTGCTTGTGTATAGGATAGTCTTTTCTGGTGTTTCGTGTTTCTTCCCTATGGAATTATGGGCAGCCATTCACTTGATTTTAATATGAGTAATTAGTAAATGTTTACCAGTGCTAATTAAATATAAGGTATATTAAAAACATTTTAATAACATTTTCACATATTAGTTATGAAGATTAAATAGAAAATTCAATTAAAATTGTGGAATTTTTTTATGTAAATAGGAAGCAGCTGAGCTCATTCCTGCTCACATGAATGAATGCTGCATTGAAGTCAGCCCATGGGGCCTGGAGTACTTCATCAGACGCCAGTGTCAGCAGACAGTCATCCTTGGCAGCCTGCAGCCTTGAGCATCTATAGACTTCCCAGAAACCAAGCCAGCAGCTAGTATATGAGCATTCCTTTTCCATCTGGCTAGCTAAACCGCTCACTGTATTGGTCTTTTAAAATTTTATGCTGAACATTATCAGTTCCCAACAGCGAACCCTAGAGGCCCTGAACCCTGGCTTTCTAGTAGCCATCAACTTGGACAGTGAGATGGTCTCCTCCTGCATCTGACATCAAGTTCTCTTGTGTAAGCATCACAATGAAAACATCTCTGTGAGTACCAACACTGCTTGTGCCAGACTGAGCAAGGAGTAATGTTGACTCCAGGCTCTTTAATCTACCAGTGTCCCCATCTCCTCGTGGATCATACTGTGTCAGAGAGCAGGTGCAGCGAGCAAAACTGTGCTCCACAACAACAAACTGGACATGTGATCTGTGAGGATGACACTTGCACTGACCTTATGGTGCGCTCTCAATGTGGAGCTCTTTTTCGTATGTGTTGTCGCTGGCCGTTCTGCGTGCCTCCGCACTGACCAGGTGTATGGGCTGCACTGGGAAGGGACTGTGAGCACCCCACACAAGGCGTCATAGTGAGGTCTGAGGATTGCAATGGTGAGCAGACAGCCCAGAAGCTGGGCAATGTAATACAGTGCTAATCTGAGAGGCACACAACCACAGCCCTCAGAATTTCCTCTCAAAAAGCTTGTGAATTATACGCTTTCCCTCACAGTTCTGAAATGAGGAAATTGAGGGGCATGGGCATTAATTAATCATGACAAATATGCTAATAGAGTGGTTTTTATCCACTTGTTCAAGACTCTTGACATTTCAAATATATCGAGATAGAAAATAACTTTTATTTTTTATGCTAGATCAGTAACTTTTACCATATTATTAATAGAAGCAAATATTTGAAAAATAATGCCTTCAAGTGACATTGAAGAGTCCATTTAAATTTGAAATAAAACAAATGTTATTTACTTCCCAACCGAAAATTGTTGAGCTAGAGCATCATGTCACAGTTTTGTAAATCTCTTTCTTCTCTGGATTCATAGGAGGCGGCTGGGACCTCATTTGTCTTGACATTCTGTCTGCTGCAATATATTGCTTTGTGCAAAGTGGTGAGACTCACACAGACAAGCAGCTGGTGTGGGTGGCTCCTTAACATTCTGTTGACGGTGGGATCTGAAATCATATTGATGAATCTTTCATGCTTTGAAATAAAGGGTAATGCTTATATTCATGCTCTTGAAGTCCCTTTCCTATTATCATTTTAGACGTGTATCATATTCATTTCCTCTCTGGATGTTGGCCTGTCTTTTCTTTCCCTTCCAGGGGCCTACACCTGCTCTTCTCTGACCCTTTCCTGTTCATTCCCAAGCATGCTCCAGATCCTCCTCCCATGGGCCCTCTGCCTTGCGCAGCAGCCTTTTTCTACATTAACCTCAGATTCCCTTCCAAGGCACTGTGTGTTTATGCTGTAATAGTATGCATTTGTTGCTGATGAGATCTAGTGACATTGCTTACATTTTTGAAGGTATGGGTAAAATCCCTAAATAATAAGTAACTTGTGTCCAAGACATAAATGTTGTACTTGTTGAGACACGGTTTGAAATACAGAAAGTATGACTCTAGATTTTATTCTTGTAGCAAGAACTATAAAGGATGAAATACAGAATGCTCTTGATTTACTTGGTGTGGGGTTTCTCTGTGTGTGTGTGGTCTGTGTATATATTTTCCTGTGTTCATGGGTATGTGTGCACATTGTGAACCATGGAAGTGAATTATCAGAGGTCAATGTCAGTCATTTTCTACCTCCATTTTTGAGGCAAGGTCTCACTGTAACTAAGGTATTCTTAACTGTACCCGACATTTCCAGCTGGACTACGCTGGCTAGCAAGGACACCCCCTATCCAAACCAGGCTCTTTCTGTCTCTGCTGCTGCAGTGCTGAGATAACAGGGCCTGCTGACCGCCAGGCCTGGCTTCTCTTATGTGGGCGCTGGGGATGTGAGCTCGAGTCTCCATGATTATGTGGTAAACCTTGACTGACTGTGTCATCTCCAAACCTCACTTTGTGGTTTTTGATCATTTACTTTGATCAGTTACAGCATGAACTTTGGATGGCAGTGACTATTTATATTTACTTATCTAAGATTAAGCTGATGAACCATTATTTTGTTCAAAGACCCCTCATGTTTTTAGGACACCTTTCTCTTGGTTACCTATTACAATTAAATTGTTTGTTAAGTTTGGCAGTCGGGGAACCATCTTGTATTTGCTCGCTCTTATTGATTTTTATAGAACCTTATTCCTTTTCTTTAGTATATTGTTCCCAGTTTATGACGGCATTTCTCAGTATTGCTGTTTAATTGCTATTTTATTCTTCTTAATTAAGGATTTGATAAAAACCACATATAATATAGCAAAAGGTACATATCAGAATTTTAGATACCAGTTATGCTATCATGCTTTACAAGAAGATTTAAGTTTATCAAATGCAAAGAAGTAAGTTTGATTTACAGGTAAAAGAAATGAAAACATTCAGAAAATATTTTTAATTTTTATGCCCTGTACATTATATTCACTTCTCTTACAATTCAATTATTACATATTTACTTACACTTAAATTACATTTCCTTTATACTTTACTGTTTGTCTTAAGAAAAAAATGAATGTCGTATTGGTTTTCTATTGCTGTGATAAAGACCATGACCAAAAGTAATTTGTGGAGGAAAGAGTTTATTTCACCCATACGGTTCACATCACAGTCCTTTATGAAGGAAAGCCAGGACAGGAACTCAAGGCAGGAGACTGGAGGCAGGAACTGAAACAGGAGACTTGGTGGAACACTGATTTGTGGCTTCCTCCCTGGCCTCCTTCTACTTCCCAGGACCACCTGCCCAGCAGTGGCACCACCCACAATGGCCTGAGCCCTGCTACATCATACACTAATCAAGAAAGTGTCTCATAGGCTTGTCTATAGACCAGCCTGATGGGGACATTTTCTCTCAGATGATTCTTGTGTTAAGCTGACAAAAATAGAACAAATCAGAAATAAAAACAAAAATAAAAAATATCGCAAAGAAACAAGACATTTCTTACAACTGTTTCTTTTTCCAGTTTGCTGTTTTAAATTTTCCTTTGCATTAGTTACTTGTCTAAAACAAAAGCAACTTTCATTTTTTCAAACCTTAGAAGAAAATCCCCAAACTGTGTTAGTTTCTGCCTTGAAAGGATGCCCTATCCTTGTGGCCCTACAGGAGGCTTTAAGCTCTCACTCAGTCCCAGGACCCAGTTGTTGAGATGGACTAGCTGCATTTGTGATATCTAATTTAATTTAAAAAACCACTAAGATAGTGCTATTTAGTTGCTTAATTATTTGATTTTTGTTTCCATTTTTTGTGGTCCTGAGGTTAAACCCAGTGGTCTGCCTGTGGAAAGCACTTTCTCCATCACCGAGCTGAACCATGTCCCTGAGAGTGTTATTTAAAACTGCTTCAGAAAACTGACTGGGCATTCACAGAGATGATAGAAATCCAGCACTTGTCATATCTATCTTTTACTTCTCAGCAATACCTCCTGAGCTGATCTGTGTCTCATTGTGGTACTCATTATTGATGAGCCCAGATTTGAAGCCCCTTGAAGCAATAACATCATCTGCTAACTTCAGTGTGCAGACTGTGCTATGAGGGATCCTGAGGGAAGAAGTGTGTGCAGGGGAGGCAGACTGGGCCCCTCCACAGCGTCTTCCCTCAGCTTTTATTCATGATTTTACATAGCTCGTAATATGATCTGTTGGAGGAAAATGAGCTCCTTTCTTTACAGAGCAGAAAATCCAATTACTGTCTTTGATCCTATTTCTCAGACCAAGAGCTTGTCATTGCGTGGGCTCCTAAGAGAACTCAAATTCTACTTATTTCTGTTATTCTCCTTTCTGCTATTCCAAACCTCTTCTTTCTTTTTCTTTTCATCACTCCTAAGATATATGTAAACAGATCATCTCTCCTCTTCTCTCTCCTTCCTCTCCCTCCCTCAGTCTCTCGTCTCCTCTGGATTCCTCTGCATTCCTCTGGCTGCTTTCTGCCATTGCATCAGCTTCTTGCTTTGAACTACACTGCAGTGATCCTTTCATCATCTGAAGTGAATTATCTTATGTGCACTCTTAACACATTCCTGTGGCACCTCCCTCTCATCCACAGACTCCAAGGTCTGCAGCGGTGAACATTTCTCAAGGTTCTGGCCTGCATCTTCTTTCTCAGTTGTCTTCCATAGGTTGGTTCACGCCTGGTGTTTTGAGCATCCTGCCCTCCTTGATTTGTCACCACCTTGTCCAATGATTTCACACAAGGTTTCTGTGCAGTAATCCCCCTGCTGCCATGTGTGCCTCTTCCAGGTGTCTGCCTGTCCCACCAACCTTAGCATTTCTACTTCTTAACCTTCTTGATTTCTTATTCTTTCCCATTATTTCCTCAATAAAACTTCTCACCATTTTGCATATTTATTGGTTTAGATATGACCCAGTACCGAAATAAAAGAGCTCCTAGAGTAGTGGCTGTTCCTTTAAGAATAATCATCAAGGCCTATAATAGGGCCCTGTGCAAGGAAGATGAACTTTGTAAAACAATGAAATTGAGATGAACCCTTGACAATTTTTAGTAGCTTTTAAATAATTTCTTCTCAATGAAAAATAAAAGAGTCCTACTATGTTGTTTCTCCAACACTTTACAGGATTTCATTGCATGGAAATAGGACCAGATCCAAATGTACACCCTCCCAATTTACATATTCAATTGTTTTTTTGCATCACTAAGGAAGTCTGATGGAGGGAACTTTTTCCCTTAAATTCTGTGTTGTGATGTGTGTTGTAAAGTGCTGGCAGCATTTATTTACTCTAAAACACTGACTTACATTTATCATCAAACAATGAAACCAAGAGAGTGCAGCTTCTTTGTTCTTTCATAGCAAATTGCCTGTCTAATGAGGGACTTTTGTTTTAAAAGTCCTCAGAGAAAGCTACACTATTACTCAAATTGTTTCTGTCAAATTGAATTTCATTCCTGAATTTGTGCTCATTTAAAACATTTAGAAGTGGGACATAGTTTATGGATTCAAAGAAAAT
Source organism: Ondatra zibethicus (assembly GCA_004026605.1). Lineage (NCBI taxonomy): Eukaryota > Metazoa > Chordata > Mammalia > Rodentia > Cricetidae > Ondatra > Ondatra zibethicus. The sequence goes on from PVIU01008531.1 coordinate 44,040, forward strand.
TATAACTACAGCAGTGTAAGGCACTGGAGAGATTAGAAGCAGTTAATCATCTGTGGTGCCAATTGCATAATTTGTAACTTTGGACTCAGCAATTCAGTTAATTTAACATGACAACTTCATGGTTCACAACTCCACAATGTCAAGCCATTTAATAAGTTTCTTTTTTCATTTCTAACCATTCCCACAAGATTCTCAGATCTTAGAAATACTAATAATCTTCAGAGTTCAGTTCCCATTAATTTTGCATTTTGTTATTAATTTTGGTTATTCATCCTCTTTACAGTCTTGCAGACAGTCGAACCCAATGACTTTGGTCAAAATGAGTGTTCAGTTCATCTGGGATTTAGGTGTTGCCCTGAAACATCAAGCATCTGCCCTAAAGACAGCATGTGTTTTATAAAACTTTAAACAGATTTACCATATAACATAATTTAACATGAGTCATTTTAAAGGATTTTCAAGATACAAATATTAATATGTGCATTATTTTGTAAAGTGAGCTCTTATACAGTGAGTGAAAATGGAATGGTTTTAAGTAGAATATGACTTTAAGGATTCTTGTTATTATTGTAAGATTAATAATTGTATAATCTTGGAAAGTGTACTGTTTAAAATATTAGCTGAAATATCTATTTCTTCATATGTAAATTTTTAGTAAACAACATTTTCTCCTGCTTGATCTTGAAGTAAAATCAGAGAAGTGATATTTGATGAGGTCCTTAGCTCTGGGAGTTCATTATCTTCTCCGTGCATGAAAAATATGTCTTGGTCGTAATTATTTCTAACATTAGGCTGACAAGGTTTAGAAAATATATAAATTAGATTATGATGCTTAGCTATAATGCAGCACATTTTGAGGTCTGTGGAGTGTATAAATCAATGAGCAACATTTTCTAGTATAATAGTCTTTTGCTCAAATTATTAAGGAACCAAGAACTTATTCTTTGTCCCCAGGGAATCCAAGTGTTGTACTGTTTGTTATATTTGCCTTTAATAGTCCAGATGGGTCAAAATAACTGACCTTTTGTGTTACTTATCTGCCACAGTCATTTACAGTCACACTTCACTGTATTTTAGGGTCAGTGGATAAAAGCTTTGACTTGTTCCCAGGGCTGTTAACTTGCTTAAATATTAAGTGCAATCTTTTTTTCACATAGCTGAGTCTGATTTTTATTAGAATAAAGACAATAAATACCGTTTTTCTAGGAAATCTATTCTGACATAAATCTGTATTAACTGGGGGGTATATAAGACTGAGAAGTAATAGATGAGACAGTATCTGGGGTGCCGTGTGGCACCCTCTGAAAGAAAGCAGTGAAGTTTCACAGCCATGAATTCAGTGATTGAGTGGCCACAGATCTGATGATTAGGTGGCCACAGACTCGATGACTAAGTGGTCATGGATTTAACGATTAGATGGACACAAATTCAGTGACTAAAAGGCCATGGATTCATTGATTAAGCAGTCATGGATTCGGTGAGTGAGCGGCCATGGATCTGGGGATTAGCCAGCCGTGAATTCAGTGGTTAGGCAGTTCTGATCTCCTCATGAAGCTCCTGTGAGGATATCAAACATCTACATCAGCGTCACTTCAGAAAAATGTATCAAAAACCACTGGCAAAACAATGCACGTGTTATTTTTAAATGTGGACATTGTATAAAATTTTACTTTGAGATCAAAGATTTGAAAGGAGAAAGTGTGCCAGGGAAGTGTGTCCCTTTTCTAGTTTCTAGAAAGATAATGTTGAACCAAGGACAGAAAAGATAAAGGGATGGCTCTGATTTCACTCTAATTTTCTTCTATAGCTTTATGGTAAGCAACATTCTTTCTGCTTGCTTCACCGCCTTGCTGTTGGTTTTCCACGGGTGGTCAGACTAGCCTTTGTAACATGATCCCCATTATTATGCCCTACCCTTGTTCTCAGAAGGCTGCTTGTGCTTTCTGTCTCTAGGAAGAAAGTTGAACTCATTTAAGCTGTCACCCAACACATCAATGTTAGCTTGTTTATTAGGCTGTGGAATCATCTCTTCATGCCCACACATCTTCTTTGCCACTTAAAAGCACTGCTCTGAGAGCTCTTCTAAGAAATCCTATGTCTTGCTTGCCCTTCACAGCCATTTTTTTCTGAGAGAAATGGGTTAGTTTATTTCACCTCTCAGTTTTCGTCTTCTGGCACCTCCAGGAAACTGGTATGAAGGATGAGTAGTTTCCCCAGAGGACCACATCATATTTTCCCTCTGAAAACACAATTTGGGGTTTTCAAACCATTAAATTCTTTCTTTTCTTATCTTCTTGCTCAGTTTTTGGGTACTTATGACTTTTCCATAAGTATTGATGGCCCTCAAATCCTTATTCTGGGCAATCCTCTTCATTTTCTGTACATTTCCTCTGTATATGTCTATTTACTGCAGTTCTTTGTGGATGGGAATATTTTTATCTTCAGCTCAACTTGGTCACGTGACCTACAGGAATGCCACATTGAAGATGTTGGAACAAACCCTTCACATTTGTCTTGTGAACTCTTTCTGCATTCTGTATGCATTTGTGCCCTCATCATCTTTATTATTGCTCATTTGCCCCATCTATCTAATTATCTAGAACCCTGTTAACATCTTGGCTAACATTTATTCATCTTCTCTCCATCACATTGTCACGACTGTTTTGCCTATTTTCTATATTTCTCATGTTCAGCTTTTCTTTACTTACTACAGCATAAATATGGAGAATATATTATACTTTTTTTTTGTCCTCAGTCAAACACTGTGGATTTCCCTTAAGGTGCAATAAACATTTGGATAGATGTTGAATTAGCATAATCAAATAAGAATAAAGGAATGACTCTCAAAGACAATGCACATGTTTATCATGGGAGTTACTTTTGAGGGTTTATGGTCATAGTTGTTGCTTTTCCAGTTTGTGCAAAAAACTGAAATTGAACCAATTCAATTTTCTTACAACACTCATTTGATCAACTCTACTCAGTCCATGCTTCCCTTACCTGACAGTTAGATTAGAGAGGAAAAGCTGTGTGATTCACTAGAAGCCTTTGGCTCTATAAAATGTTTCATTGCCAGTTTTCTTTATGCATTTTACCAAAAATAGGATGATGGTTAGTATTAATTTTGGGATTAAAACCACCTGTAATAACCTGGTAGCCATTGAGCATGGGTATGGGAAACTGTCTTGATTGTGTCAGCTGATGTGACACTAACCACCCAGTGTTGACATCTCCATTTTTTGGCTGGAGTTTTGGATGATGTAAGTGGAGAATGGGAGTTGAACAGCAGACATTCATCACTCTCTGCTTGTGGGTACCAAGTGACCAGAGGCTTCAGTGTCTTAATCCTTTTTCTTCCCGGTCATGATGGTCCATCCTGTTGAGCTGTAGACCAGAATAAGTCCCTTTCCCCTTACATTGTATTTGTTGAGTATTCTGTCACAGAAACTGGAAGAGAATCTAAGGCAGACAGTGATGCTTAGAGTCTTGCTTGCATGCAAACTTATTTGAAAAAGAAGATTCAGAAAAAAATCATGTGTAGGGATGTTATATAGAATCCCAGGGACTGCCATTGGCTGCCATTACTGGAAATGTCTGAGTGGAAGAAACAAGAGACTGAATGATTTTTCTCCCCAAAGGAGGAAACTATGTCAAATTTGCAGTTTCAATATTTAGACTGAAGTTTTTGATAATAACTCCTTCTTTGGTGTGGTGAATGCTAAGCACGGACTTTAAGCAATGCTACTTTATAGATTCTGAAGCTAATCCATCTCAGTGTGATTCTTTGTAATAAAGACTTTAGATCCTTAGCTAATGTGAAAAATCAGGAGATGAAAATTTTATTATATTGAAAATTATTCAGTATGTAAACTATAACCACAATAATTGGAGATTTTTTATGGAGGTATAATTATCTTGGTCACAGATTAGTTTTCAGTTGTGTGATAAACAAGTAAATAAAGAAATTTTTTTAAACTTTTGCTTTGGTACAAAGAATAAAACCCTTAATAGCATCTTTTCTAACTTGTAGTAAGTTAATAGCCTTGTAAAACCTTCCAACATCTTTCCAGCCATCTTTCACATCATTTTCCAGAGATGGTGATCATTTAAAACATAGTATTATCTTCCTGCATAAACTCTTTATAAATATATAATCATTATACTTGGTATAAAAGTGGTAAATGGACTCTGTTGTTTTTGTTTTGTGTATTCCTCTCTAGACAGCCATAAGAACTCTACCTGTCTTTGTAATCTCACTCCATATTATTCTGCCCTTTCTTCCTGATGTCTAATACATGTCCTTCCTTAATTTATCAGGATATCTTGCCATTGCTTCTATGATTTTCATGTGTTCCATGGATGGAAATGCATTATAAATATTTAAATGAGATTGATACAATCCAAAATAATTAGTATCACTCAGACCAGTTATGACTGAACCTGCTATAGTAAAATTCCTTTTAGGCAGTAGGATGGCTCAGTGAGTGCTAAGTCAAACTATATAGGTTTGATCACCAGTCTCATGTTCACTGACTTCTTTGTGTGTGTGTGTGTGTGTGTGTGTGTGTGTGTGTGTGTGTGTGTGTGTGTGTGTGGTAGGGATACTAAATAAATAATTCAAATATATCCATCGTGGTGGTTTGGAAGAGAATGGCCCCCAGAGGTTTATATATTTGATTGTTTGGTTTTCAGTTGGTGGATTGTTTAGGACAGGATTAGGAGGTGTGGCCTTACTGAAGAAGGTGTGCCACATAGGGTGAGCTTTGAAGTTTCAAAAGCCCATTCTAGGCCTAGTCTCTCTCTGCCAGCTGCTTGCAGATAAGGATATAATATCTTAAGACACTGACCTAGCACTGTGTTTGCCTTTCTGTTGCCACATTTTCTGCCCTCTGAAACGTTAAGCAAGCGGTCAATTAAATGCTTTATTTTATAGGCTGCCATAGTCACGGTGTCTCTTCATATCAATAGAACAGTAAAAAGACACTCATAGCTCATAGATTAAGGAATCACTAAACCCTCATCAGAGAAGATTCTCTCTCCAGTAGATGATGATTAACACAGAGACTGACAAGTGATCATAGTACAAAGAAAATACAGAATGTCCAGAGCCAAATGGAATGTGTAAACCATACCCTTTCCTCCCAAAACTCAAGATCCATTGTATATGAAGGAGTAGAGAAGGTGTAAGAACTAGGAGGGTGGACAACTACAATGAACTGGTAGTCTTGGGTGACTCTTGGACACAGCAGGGCAACTGCACACGTAAACTTACAGTGTTTGTAACACCATACACAAAATTTGTGCAAGTCCTAGCCAGATAAATTTCCAGCTAGGAGAGGGGAGTTGGTCAAAAAATTTTACCTCATCTGAGGAACTGTTGGCAGTTCTTGTGTCTGGGAGAGGAAAGGCCAGTTTTCTCTAAGCTTATCTAGCCCCTAATAAGTTGACCACTCTCCAGGGGAAGGCCACATACCCAGAAATGAGGGAAAAATACAAAATTTAGGTGGGAATGAAGAGTTAGGAGAGAGAGACTGAACATGATCAAAATATGTTGTATTAAATTCTCAAAAAACTAATAACAATTTTCTAAATATTTAAAATAGAATCCTTTGTAAAATTTGTAGAACAGATTTTATACATAAATATTAACAGGGAGAATATGAGCAAAGGTATATATAAACTTTTATATGCATCTAACATTTTATTCAGAATTTATATAGTTTAGTGACTTACAAATATGAATTGTGAGAATTTCTCCGAACTCTATCATTGTGTGATATTTCAGCAATTGCTGAGTTGTTATGGAGTTGTGGATTAGATGCACATACTACTACTTGAATGTTTCCATTATCAAACATTGATTCATTTTATTTATCTAAATACAGAAAAGCTTTGAAATGCTTGATGAAATCATTTATTCTCTGCAGCCTGAGAAAACATGTCTCTGTATTCACTGCCATGTATTGCAGAGATGATTCTATGATTAAGGCTAGGAATAGCATTTGTCTGCGAATATAAGTATAAATACTTACACGGCAGTTTGGTGTCAAGCCAGTTTAAGAGAATGAATGTGACACATTCCCCCATAAGGCCTAAGACCTCCTCAGCTATGGTTTTTAAATTTTGCTTAAAGTACCATGTATGAATTATCTCCTGTGATGTGGCTGATACAGCAGTAGTGCTAGTCTTAGGTTATCATTTATTTAGGAAAAATAACTATTATTATTTAAAGTTATATTGATGGCTTAAGATATAGAATACATAGAATGGGATGTATGCATCATATAATTCTAGAGTCCAATCAGATAAAATATTTTTTTCACTTTCAGTTAAATGAATACTGATGTATATATGACACCTACCATATATGACATTTTACCCCTCTAATAGTCCTCAACGTTTAATATTTTTCACCTATGTCTGTCAGATAATTTACTTTTCTTACTTTCATATCATTAATCTGTTTCCTGAAGGACTCCTATTTATCACTGCTGTGGTGTGTGAAGCACTCATCACAATGAACTGCAGTATGTATAACGGTGACTGCAGTCATAGCAATAGATACTACTCATCGAGTGCCACTGTGTTCTGGTCCTCTGCTCAAAGCTGTTTAAGAAGCATCATGTAAAGCTCATCTAAGAGACCCATCTCTCATTCACTGGAGGCAAATGAGGTGTGCTAAAGTTAAGTGATTTGTACCAGTTACTGTACATGGTATGAATTAAAGTCTCATACTGTCTCAGTTCAGAGGCTGTAATCATAAACACCTGTATCTTGTCTTCAGGTCCCACACATACTGTTGGCAAGGGTTTTTCTGTCCTGCCCGGTTCCCGTAGTCATTAAGTCCAAAAGAAATCACGCAGAAGTCTACATTAGTTATAAACTAATTGGCCCAGTATATAAACTCTTACAACTTATATTAGCCCATTATTCTTATCTGTGTTAGCCATGTGGCTTGGTACCTTATTAGGCGGGGGAAGTCACATCTTGCTTCATCTGTGGCTGGGCCAGGACTGCAAAGGAATGGGCTTCCTTCTTCCCAGAATTCTCCTGTTCTCACTGACCCACGTCTACTTCCTGTCTGGTTGTCCCACCTATACTTCCTGCCTGGCTACTGTCCAATCAGTGCTTATTTAAAATATAATTGACAGAATACAGACTATTGTCCCACATCACATACAGTCTTGAATTTTCTATTGTATGTATTCTGTGTCCCCAAAAGACATGCATGGCATCACCTCAGTTCATAAGCTAACGTGCCTCATTTCTGACCTGATCCATAAACAGTTGTTACTGAGTTAGTGAGTCATGAACAAGTAAGTAAATTTATCAGGCGATTCATACTGGATTGATCAAACTAGGGGAGATGGGCAAGGTGGAGGATCTGAAGAAAGGCGAGATAAGACTGAACCAAGAATTTAGATTGTGTATGGATAGATGCAGAGAGTGAGAGAGGGAAATAGACCTAGCATATTATTTAAGAAGGTTGAAAGAGAGTCAAAGGGAAATTATTGCAACTTGGCAATGTTGAGTGAAAAATATAGATGCTTCCCCATCACAATAAGGAGAGACCAGTAGAACCATGATTATCTTTGTTAGTTAATATTGTTCCTGAGGCTTGTACCACTGTGATCACAGAAGAGATAAATAAAAAACACCAAGGGAGGGAGAAACATTTCATTATTTCCTAGTGCTATAAACATTTACATAAGGCTAAAAAGTTATTTGAAAATAAATAAAATAAACTGAGTTTATCTAAAGTGATAGTATGCAGTATTAGTATATAGAAGAATTAAATTAATTTCCTTTGCCCAATTAAATATTCTAGAATATTTATTACAAGCCAGGCCTCATTGACAACAGTGCCTCAAATCAGGAAGAGTCTTAAGAATTTACATAGACAATGTGGAAGATGACTTCAAAGAACAATATAATGATGTAGGCACTCCTTCAACCAGTGGCCTTTAAGATACCAGCCAACTTGGGCATGGCCTCTTATACTATAAAAGCTGATGTAAAGTATATGCTCGCTCTCTCTCCTGGCTTCTTGGTTCAGTTCCTGTTCTCCAATCGTGCAGAGGACTATGATCTGTGAGTCTACCCTTAATTAAATAATCATTTATTATACTCCAATGTGAGCTAGTGTGGGCTTATTTTGTAGTGCTCATCATCATCAGGTGCCCACATGAATCCCAACTCCCTGCCTACCAGTACTGGCCTAAAAGACCCAAAAGGTCCCCAGCCCGGAAGGTTGCCCACACTGCCCGCTTCGCTTGATTCCAGCTACTAAGTGCCTTTCTTAGACCCCCAAGTCATATGTCGTGCAGTTATTCACAGTCACTATCGTGGGCATATCTTACTAGGAAAATTTAAAAAATCCATTGCCTGCTGTAAAAAACCATACTGTTCTGGATGATGAAATAAACATGGAATTTGAATCAAAAATTTCACTAGGAAATAGGGAGCATATATTTTGGGAGATGTGTATAAATCAAAGACCAAAGCTAAGCATGCACACAAATAATATTGTAATTGAGGGATTACTAGACATGGGTGCAGATGTGACTATCATTACTCCAGTGTCTTTCATTTGAATTGGCCCCTTTAAGAGGCAGATGTTCAATTCCTAGGAATTGGAACCCTATCTCAAGTAAAAAAAAAGCATGAAATGGGTTGCATATATAGGGTCAAAAGGACAGAGGGCTGAGGCCATATGTAGCTCATATAGCAATGGTTAACTGAGGAACCAATATGGGTTTAACAATGGCCTTTAACAGAAGAAAAATTGTAGGCTGTAGAATAGCTGGTACAAAAGCAAATAGATGCTTACCATATTGAAGAATCAACCAGCCCTTAGAATTCTTCTGTATTTGTTGTTAAAAAGAAATCTGGGAAATGGAGAATGGTGATAGATCTAAGAGTTGTCAACAAGGTAATTCAACCTATGGGCCCACTACAATATGGAATTCCTTTGCTTTCTCTCTTACTTAAAGGATGGTCTCTTATAGTTACTGATTTAAAAGATTGTTCTTTCACTATACCTTTACAAGAAAAGGACAGAGAAAAATTTGCCTTCACAGCACCTACTTATAATAATTCTCAGCCTACTAGGAGATATCAGTGAACTGTCCTTCTACAGGAATGCTCAACACCCCCCTTGTGCCAATACTATTTAAAGGTCAAAGCTGGCTTTAAAGTTGGACAATGGCTATCCTTCTCTAAATCCAAGCATGTTGTTAAAAAAATAATTTAGAGTGTCTGTGTCATGTCAGGAGCCATCTGGTATAAGACAGAAAGAAGAAAGTATTTAAGAAAAAATTTACTTTTCTCCATACCTATTTTTGTCTCTATTGTACCTTTCATTGAATATATGTCTATATAAATAATGTTAAGTTTTCCATAATGAACAATGAATTTTCCTGCAATAATTTTTGAAGTTTCCAGGAAGAAGATGGAGCCTCACAACGACGACTCCAGCTGGTTGATAAGATGTCATGATGCTGATACAACTACTTTAAGACTGGCTTTGGGTACCAGCTGCTCAAAATAATTCCACTTTGTTTAGCTGAAATGGTGCACTTTTTTACAAGATTCTAGCCAGAACTTCAAATAAGACTTCAGAAAAACCCTAGTGAGTACTAAGAGACTATTTGCACTTATACCAAACAATAATCTTGAAACTTAACCATCATTTTCTAGGATCCCATAGAAAGAACATTACCCCCATGACAGCTGGAAATAATCCTAGAAGATGACTTCTCATCTCACCACAAAGTTTGTCCTAAGGGTTTGGGACATCAATTAGGGGTTTATTATAAGTGGTATAGGGTGGGGGTTGGGGCAGAAATAATGTATGCTCAGGGATCTCTTTGAAAAAAAGGGAAATTGTATAGGATAATAGGGAGATTAGTGTGAACTTACACTAATCATAATAGTAAGTAATAGAGTGAATGCTTGTAAACTATTATTTATAGTCAATTTAAATTGGTATAGATTCTTGTGTATTTATACAAATTCAAATTATATTAAATGTGCTTCAATTTCTGTTTATAGTATTTGTACACCTAGGCAAAATTATTTTGTCATATTGTATGTATGCATGCTTCTACCTCTGCTTAAGTCATTTTGTATATTGATACAGTTTTATGATATATTTATCATATTGCACTATATATTTCTACCTCTGATCAAGATACTTATACATTGTTTACATTTTGCAGTCATTGTTGTCTTTTGATACACAGTTGTTTAGAGATTGTTTAATATTTTAATATTAAGTCTTAATCTTTAAGCTATATAGGCATTAAGTATTCTAGGTCTATAGTCGTCCATGTTTTTCATACTTATTGTAGTAAGAGGCAAGCAGGCCGCATTCCCGGCACCCGGCTAGTTTAACCCCCGAAATAATTACACAAAAAGTGTATTCATTTAAACACTGCTTGGCCCATTAGTTTTAGCCTCTTATTGGCTAACTCTCACATCTTGATTTAACCCATTTTTAATAATCTGAATAGGACCATGAGGTCATGGCTTACCGGGAAAGATTCCTAACCAGCATCAGTCTCAGACAGGAGTTTCATGGCATCGGCCACTCTGCCTTCTTCCCAGCATTCTGTTCTGTCTACTCCGCCTATCTGATTTCTGCCCTATGAAAAGGCCAAGGCAGTTTCTTTATTCACCAATGAAAGCAACACAAATACAGAAGAACCTCCTACATCATTTTCCCTTTTCTGTTTAAACAAAAAAGAAAGGCTTTCACTTTAACATAGTAAAATTACATGTAACAAAACAATTATCAAGCAAGAACTACAGTTACCATACTTAGATCTATTTTATCTTTTATCATAACAGTAGAAAACTCTATCTATTTTTCAACTCCATCAAAGACTCCAGAAGGATATAATATTACCTAAGTAAACAGGAAGTGCATTGTAAGCAACTTCCAAAACTCTAGAAATGTCAGAGACATCTCACTGCCTGGACAGTCACTCAAAGTTTTTCTGTACCATTGGTGCATCCATCTTCAGGCCCATAGTATCCAGCAGACATTTTCATGAAGCAGGAAAATTTAAAGACAATTCAGTCACTTTCTTCTGTATACTGCAGAATGTCTCACAGACTCTTTCATGAATCACGAACCCCGAAGGATCATCTCACCTTTAGGCAAGTTCAGCAGTCCTCTCTCTGTGGGTTCTTTGTGTCCAGTTTATGCAACAGTCCAGGCAAGAGCAGTTTCTTGCCCACATGGCTAACCAACTCTGTAAGGAGCCTCTTTGATGCCCATCTTTTTCTTGAAGTAGATTGGTGATGCCAGGAGCAGACATGTCTCATTGTCATGAAAAGCCCTAAGTTATTAAAACATTAAATGCCATATTTTGTAGTCTTTGAAGGATATGAAGAATGCCTATCTAACTGAAATATATCTTTATATGTTTAGAAAATCTAACTAAGATGACTACAAGCTTGACTATTATTGATGATTATCCATTAACAATCTATATTTCCTAATTATACATTACATTTTTAAATGAACTACACAATCACAATACCTTAATCAAGATCAGAAATACATATACATATTACAAAATTGATCTTAAATTTATATCCAAAAAGCAAAATCCATACCAATGCAAATTATTCATATCTATATCATATCATCCTTTATAAGTAAAAGAACATTTATAAACAATATTTGGGAATATGGGCATAGCTTTTCACTCCAAACTTTTTTCTGCTGAACGGGGGCACTGTCAATCAGGTCTTTCATGGTGTATCCTATGTACTAGGTTTATCTCAGTCACCAATTGAGTGAAGTAATTTTTTGAAGGTGATCACAGTGACCTTTCAAGGGGACATGGTCTATCATACCATATTGGTCTAGAAGCAATCTACAGGGTTTCATCTTCTGTGAAAGCAAAAGAAGAACCTTTTTTTCAAAGCAACATATCCTTAGACCCAAATTTGGAAGTCATGATACCTTTAGAGCATACATGCTGGTTTAGCTTAGCAGACCACACAATGAAATGTCTCTCTGTATTTAGCTCCTTCACAGTCAAAAAATTTAAAGAAAACACAATAAAATACATAATCCAGACATTTTGAGAATTTTACATTTTATGTAAAATGGTTCTTGTTCCCTGTTTGTGCTGAGGACTATGATCTGTGCGTCTACCCCTGAATAAATAACCCTTTCTTATAGATACAGATCTATAACTATCTGTATGTTGTCTCTTTAAGGACTTTACCCTTTTTTAAAGCATCTCTATATACTCTTTATTTTTTTTTCTTTTAAGCCTATTACGTACCTTTATTGAACAGTGTGACCCATTTGGAGGTCTTTTATGTCTGAATCTGTCCTATTTTACTATACATTTCTACCTCTGGTCAAGATACTTATACATTGTTTACATTTTGGAGTCATTGTTGTCTTTTGATACATAGTTGCTTAAAGATTGTTTCATGTTCTAATATTAAGTCTTAGTCTTTAAGCTATATAGGCATTAAGTATTATAGGTCTATAGTCATCCACGTTTTTCATACTTATAGTTAGACTTATCAGGTTCTTTAGATACATAGAGATTGTATTCCACATAGATAGGTAATCTTCAACCACTTCAAAGAACTATAGAATATTCATTGCACATTTTGGAAGTTGCTTGATTGCACTTCCTGTCTACTCAAGTAATATTATTTCCTTCTCAGGTGTTCGATGTGGTTGAAGACTAGCTAGTCATAGTTCCTTTCCTCTCATGAATTGGCCAAGCTATTTCTACCATAAAATTTAGACTCCTTAGGATAGATAATTATTAAAACATTAGCATATGTTTCTTGATTGACATTGTTTATGCTGGTTGCAATTCTAATTTTTATACTTGGTATTTATTTTTATTGTATAAACTTTTGTATTAGGCTAAGAACTCTTTTATTTTTTTAAAAAAGGGGCGGTGGTGTGGGAAATCCTTCAGCTTGTAGCCTTTAAGACACTTATGCATGGTTTCTTATACTATAAATGCCAATGCAAAGCAAAGTGCTGGCTTGCTCTCTCTCCTGGCTTCTTGATTCAGTTCTTGTTCCCTGTTTGTGCTGAGGACTATGATCTGTGAGTCTACCCCTAAGTCAATAATCTTTTATTATACTCCATTCTGAGCTAGTGTGGGATTATTTTATAGCATCCATCATCATTGTAAAACCTTTGAATGTAAACAGAAAATAGATTGAAAAATAGATAGTGGGTCATATCCCTTGATAAAGAAATTATCTTCATTAAGTCTAAACTCTACTATACTACAATAAAATAATAAGTTTTAGAACTAATTCTAGCAGGTGGCTTATTGGTTAGGAAAAAATGGACAAACAAAATGGCCAGGCAACTTTTTAGAGGAAATTCTAGAAAGATAACCAGCACAGTCAGTTATTACATACTTAGTACAGGGATACAATTTCAAATGGATTAAAATATAAAGTTTCAAAACTTAAAGTTTAACACACACATGCATTCAGTAATATAAACAGATTATGATATTAAAAGAAAACAAATCCAAATATATTGAGAGATTCAACATAAGACAAAGTTGCATTGCTGATTAGTGGGCAAAGGTACCATATTAGTAAGAAGGTTGCATTCATTTGGAATCACCTAGAAAATAACTTAAAGATTTCAGAGCTTCTTTGTTGGACAAAATAACCACATGTAATAGAATTCTTCTTGAAATAATAATTTAAACTTTTTAAATGTGACATCTTTATGTCTTCTTCCACTGTTGAGAGATTATTATAGAAATAATGAGCAGAGAGTCTATATGAAACAGAGGCTGGGAGAAGGCTGTGGACGGCAGTCTTCTAGATCTGTCTTGATTTTACACTTGTGAACTCAGGACAAGGCTATTTACACAAGACCTGGTGATGTTTTGATATGAATAGGGAGGGGCTTGTGAGGACTGACCTCTCCTTGAGGAATATTACTCAGTTACTCAGTTAATGATTGCTGGCGGTGAGTTCATTTTGTTTACTGGTGTGGCCACTATGAAACTGTTCATGTTCTAGTAATAAATCCCTGGCTATGTACATGCAACCCATTCGAAAAATGCAGTGGGTCTCAAACAAGACACATGGAAGTAGGAAAAATCTTGTTGGGAAGAAGATTGGGTCTGTTAGAGGAAAATGAGGGAGGTAGAAGAAGGTAATGGAAGCTTACCATGACCAAAATATATTAATATGCATGCAGGCATAGTCAGAGATACAAGAAGTCGTCAAATAAAATTTCTATAAAACGTATCAAACCAAAAAACAAACAAGTTTTTAAATTTAAATGTTATGTTAAAAAGATATATATGTGAGTGGTGTGTCATTGTGTGTGTGTATGTGTGTGTCTGGATGAAAACAATGAGGAAGAAATGGTTAGACCTGAAAAAAAATTTAGAAAGAGAAAGCATAGGAAAGGGAGAATGTGGGAAGAAAGGAGGAAGGAAAGAACTTAAAAAGAAGGAAGGAAAAAAGGAAGGAAGGAAGGAAGGGATAGGAAGGACAGGAAGGAAGGAAGGAAGGACTATTCGGCTTCTAGTGACTACTTTGTAGCATTTTTATAGACAATCTTGTTTTTAATACTATAAAATCAAATTAGGATATTCTTTCATGAAATTTCAAATACAACTTTGATACCTCCTGATTTCATTTTGGGTGGGAATCTTTTATGTCAGGTATACATCTTGCCACCTCACACACTCGTACTTTCCTCTGGTTCTTCTTGTTTCTTAGTTCACCATTGTGGTCTTGGTGATGCTGATTTTTAAGCTACAAAGGGATTTCTATTTGCACACACAGTGCTGAAAAGCTTTAAATTCCAGAGCACCCAGCATTAATCTCCTTGCTTCTGTCATTGCATTCCTTACAGTCTATCTCAGGAACTCTACTAAAGGTGATAGAAGACTGAGCCTTAATTTAGTTTTCAAGGAACAGCTTGCCTTTTGGTCCTGGTTTTCCAAAAGGCATATAATTCTTTATCTACTATAGTGAGGTATCTAGAAATGGAATCTTGATCTCTAAAAGCAATTCACAGGTTAATAGTTGATGCTTTGGGAAAGTGGACCACACCCTTCCTATTCATTAGATGGAAATGTATTAAGTAGATGATAGAGGCATTAAGTAGAAGGAAGAGATTAATGATGAATTGTAGAAAAGAAACAAACAATTCAGGTAGTAGGCTCAATAAAAAATTTTTTTAACAATAAACCTTAAATAGAACAACCGTAGATGTTGAATTTACTTTGGTTTAGATCTATTTTCCTTTACTATATTCCTACTTTTTGTGTTTTATTTTTTATTGCTTTATACATAATACCATTCAAACTTTCCACCTCCTCCCATTTCCCCCCCGCTCCCCTACTCATCTCCCTCCCCTTCCAGTCCTAAGAGAGGGCAGGGAACCCTGCCCTGTGGCAAGTCCAAGGCCCTGCCCCCTCCATCCAGGCCTAGGAAGGTGTGCATCCAAAAAGACTAGGATCCCCAAAAGCCAGTACATGCAGTAGAATCAAATCTCAGTGCCATTATCATTGGCTTCTCAGTCAGCCCCCATTGTCAGCCACATTCAGGGAGTCTGGTTTGATCACATGCTCGTTCAGTCCCAGTCCAGCTGGCCTTAGTGAGCTCCCATTAGATTAGTCACACTGTCTCAGTGGGTGGACCATCCTGACTTCCTTGCTCATCTTCTCCCTCCTTCTACTTTTCAACTGGACCTTGGGAGTCAGTTCAGTGCTCCCATGTGGGTCTCTGTCTCTATCTCCATCCATCGCTGGATGAAGGTTCTATGGTGATATTCAAGATATTCATCAGTGTGGCTATGGAACAAGGCCAGTTCAGGCACCCTCTCTACTGTCCAAGGGCCTATCTGGGGACATCCCCCTGGACATCTGGGAACCCCTCTTTTAATCCTTCTTAAAATCTACATGTAAGCAGTATAAGGACATACACATTATTGTCCCTCTTTTCAGATAAGAATTAATTTCTTGATGAAGCTTGTGCACCTCCTGTAAAGCTGAAGCTGTGATAGGATCCAGTGTGTTAATGCTCCAAAGCCATCTTTGTAGCATGCCCTGGCCATGTAATAGAGGGTTTGCACAGGTGGAATGTCCTTTTTGCTTTAGAGTTACTTTTTTGCAACATTATTGAAAGAAGAATTACCTTGGGTATTGACATTTGTTTTTATGTTGGTATAAGACACTTGTATAACTAATTGGAAAGTAACGGTTTGTGCAAACCTTCTGACTTTCAAGGAGCTGTTGTGATTTACTGTAAACTAAGTATTCCCTTGCCACTATGTAGATATTGTTTCTATGTTAGTCATGTCTGTGCTTCCTCCTGTGGTAAGCCACAGCAAATAGTGTCTTATCTTATTAGGTCAACTAAAAGTCATATTGAAATTTCCAACCTGTAATTGATTTATTTGACATGATGTCTAAAAAGTGTCTGATTGTCAAGAATCTTTCTGTAATTATCTTGAAAAATATTACTGTTTGAATCAATAAAATGAACACTTTGTTTATAGAACACTTAGGACAAATAATACATCTATTTTGATTAGACATTTTAATATATATGTATTAGTTTAACTTCTGGTATTTCGAGATTTATTTTTTCTATTGAACAATTTGTCAATAGGTTTTATTTTTCACTTCAAAAACAACTATTCATTAATTGACACTATTGATCAAAATGTGATTGGAACATTTAGTTATTTTAATTTGATAAATTATGAAATAATTAAACTGATAGACTATACTATAGTTATATGAATAATTGAAATACATGTGTATATTTATTTTCTGCATAAAGTTAATCTAATTAATGGCATAGTGATTTATTGGTACTGTCTGGGATGCAGGCCATCTATACTTAAACACATGTTACATACCTTTGGAATATTACAGAAAAATTACTATGCTTAGCCATAGTCTTTTCAATTTTAGAATAGATATATTTTAATACTGAGATCCTATTGAAATTTGAATTAGATGAGAAATTTGTTTTAAAGTTACATAGATCCCATTTACATTTTGTGTTGGTTTAAATCTTAAATCATCAGTGTTTTTCAATACAGCTTCTATACAAATCCATACAACATTTACCTGCATTAGTTTCTTTAACAAATTCTGGTAATGCTATAGCAAATAAGTTGTTTCTAATCACCTATAAGAAGTATATTATTATTATTATTATTATTATTATTATGCCATTTGTCAAGATTTTCCATACTTTATTATTCTGAAAATTTTAGGGAGTTTAAGAAAAGACTGATGTGTTTATCCAAATAGAGAGCATACAAAATAAACCTGGAGAAATCCTTCTCTTCAAAAGGATATTTTGTTCAATCAACTATAGTATACAATTAAATTTTAAATATTTAGTTAAAATGATGACGCCGACCCCTTTAACTGAATTGTAAGTACTTGTGATATTTATAGTATTTTTGTCATTTCATCCAAACAATATTTGATTTCAGAATTTTGGAACTACACTGAATCAGGATGAAAATGCTTTAATAATCACCAAGTTGTTTTCTGAGTTCTTTTGTTTCCATTATTATAGTTCCCCATCAGGTACAGACTGTTGAGGAAAGGAAAGTCCCCTTATCTCTAGCGATTGTGTGATGGTCATCTCTGCGTGGCCCACTTGATGGCAGTATTGCACTTGATACCATCAACATTGGCGAGCGAATTTTATACTTGGTTTACTGCATAATAGTGTAAGCAAACCTTTCAATTAAACCAAATTATGAAAGATTTATTTTCTGTTAGAAACTAAGTGGCTGTAATTCAGAAATGTTTTGTGACGGCACTAAACTGGAACACAATAAACTGCTCACCACGTGGTGGCCCACAGCGACTCCTGAGAAGTGAGGCAATCAGAGGTTTATAGAACTTAAACTTTGTGATCGAATGACTTCAACTGTGACCGTTTTTGGTACTATTTTCAATGATAGAAAACGGTTAGGTTGATCCTCATAACAAGGATGTGCATTACAGTTACACATCAGTATGAAGAATCATAATCTTTGCCACAAAAAGACTTTCCTGAGTGGGGGCAGGTCTCTCCTCCCATCTTATTGGTAGGATCTGTGTGTCTCATCCCTCCCTCTGGCTGTGAGGAGTAGAGAGGGACTTACTACCTGCTTCTCAACTCTGAAGCACTCGAAAGCATCTTGCATAAAGATCTTTGGAATAGTTTAGTCTAAAAGTGAAAAGAGTTATTCTTGTCCTTTGTATCAAAATTAGACCCTAAACAGCTAAATGGTCTAGAAAATTCCTCTAAGAAGATATGAGGTCCTTGGGTATCCACCTAATTTTAAATCCTGTTAATAAGACCTTTGAAAGTAACTTTCTTCTATTTATTTCTTTATTATTTTACATCTTAGCTGCAGTTTCCTCTCCCTCCTCTCCTCTCAGTCACCCCTCCCCCTCGTTTCCGACTTCTAACCCACTGCTCCTCCATTTCTGTTTAGGAAAGATCAGGTCTCTCATGGATATCAGCCAAACATGACATTTCAAGTTGCAGTAAGATAAGCACCTCCCCTTGCATTAAGGCTGGGCAAGGTGATCCAGTATGAGGAGTAGGGTCTCAAAAGCCAGAGAAAGAGTTGGAAACAGTCCCTGTTCCCACTGTTAGGAGTGCCACATGAGGACCAAGCTACACAACTGTAACATATATGCAGAGTGCCTAGGTCAGTCCCATGGAGTCTCCCTGGTTGTCAGTTCAGTCTCTGTGAGCCCCTGGGAGCCTAGGTTAGTTGACTCTGTGAATTTTCTTGTGGCTACTACAATTTTCTTCCCCTCTTAAGCAGGATTCACTGAGCTCTACTTTATGTTTGGCTATGGATCTGCATCGGCATTCATCAGTTGCTGGATGAAGCCTCTCTTATTACAATTTAACTAGTCACCAATCTATGAGTATAATAAAATATCATTAGGCATCATTGCATTGACTTCTTAAAAATTCAGTTATGTTTGATTCTATTGTAGGTCTCTGGGACATCCAGCCTGTGGGACCCAGTGCTCCAGGCAGTGTCAGGGATGAGCTTACTCTCTTGGCATAGGTTTTAGGCTAGACCAGTCATTGGTTGGCCACTCCCTCAATCTCTATGGCACCCTTACCCCAGCATATCCCATAGACAGGACAGACTGTAGGTCAAATGGTATGTGGCTGCATTGGTTTCCCACCCCTTACACTTGAAGACTAGTCACAGGAGATGGCTAGTTCATGCCACGCTGATTTTCAAGTGTCTGTACAAGATTACATTCCCACCTGCAATGGAAAAGTGTTACCACATCCTCTTCAGTATCAGCTACCACTTGTGTTTTTGATCTTAGCCATTCTGACAGGTGTAAGATGGAATCTTAGAGTCAATTTGATTTACATTTCCCTGATGGCTAAGGATGTTGAACATCTCCATAAGTGTTTAATGGTCATCTGAGATTCTTCTGCTGAGAATTTTTTGTTTAGATTTGTACCCCATTTTTAACTGGATTATTTGATTTGTAATGTCTAGTTTCTTGAGTTCTTAATATATTTTGGAAATCAGCCCTCTGTTCGATGTGATGTTGGTGAAAATCTTTTCTAATTCTATCGGTTGTCATTTTGTTCTGACAGTATCCTTTGCTTTACATAAACTTTTCTGTTTAATGAAGTCTTATTTATTAAGTGTTGATCTTAGTGTCTGTGTAGTTGGTGCCCTGTCAGGAAGGTGTTTCCTGTGTCAATGCATTTAAGGCTATTTCCACTTTCTCTTCTATCAACTTCAGTGTAACTGGATTTATGTTGCAGTTTTTGATCCAATTGGACTAGAGTTTTGTGCAGGGTGATAGATATGGACTATTTGAGTTCTTCTCTATGCCAGTGTCCAGTTATGCCAGCACCATTTGTTGAAGATGCTTTCATTTTTTTCCATCATATAATTTTGGATCTTTGTTGAAAATCAGGTATCTATAGGTGTTTGGAACTATGTCTGGGTCTTCAGTTTGATTCCCTTGATCCACCTGTCTACTTTTATGCCAATACCATGCAATTTTATTACTATAGTAGCTCTGTAGTAGATGCTGAAATTAGGGATGGTGATGCCCCCAGAAGTTTATTTATGTTTTTAAAGATTGTTTTATTTACCCTGGGTCTTTGCTTTTCTATATGAACTTGAGTACTGTTCTTTCAAGTCTGTAAAGAATTGTCTTGGAGCCAGGCAGTGCTGGTGCACACTTTTAGTCCCAGCACTGGGGAGGCAGAGACAGGCAGATCTCTGTTAGTTCAAGGACTGCCTGTTCTACAAGAGCTAGTTCTGGGACAGCCAGGGCTGTTACACAGAGAAATCTTATCTTTAAAAAAAAAACAGCAAAAAAAGTCTTAGGATTTTAATGGGGGATTGTATTGAATCTATACATTGCCTTTGGTAAAATGGTCGTTTTTACTGTTAATCCTACCAACCTATGAGCATGGGAGATTGTTCTATCTTTTAATATCTTCTTCAACTTCCTTCTTCATAGAGGTGACGTTCTTGTCATATTTTCTTTCATTTGCTTGGTTTGAGTTATGCCAAGATATTTTATATTATTTGAGGCTATTGTAAAGGTATTTATTCCTTGATTTCTTTCTCAGCTCGTTTATCATTTGTATATTGGAGGACTACTGATTTTTTTATTTTTATTTAATCTTGTATTCAGTCACTTGGCTAATCGTGTTTACCAGCTGTAGGAGTTTTCTCATAGAAATTTTCTGATTGCATATGTATGCTATCATATCATCTGCAAATAATGATACTTTGTCTTCTTCTTTTCTATTTTGTATCCCCTTGATTTCCCTTAATTGTCTTATAGCTCTAGCTAGAACTTCAAGTATTATATTGAGTAGGTATGGAAAGAGTGGACAGCCTTGTCTTATTCCTGATTTTAGCAGAATTGCTTTGAGTTTCTCTCTATTTCATTTGATGTTGGCGATTGCCTTGCTGCAAGACTTTTTATGATGAAGAGGTGTTGGATCTTCTCAAAGGCTTTTCCAGCATCTAATAAAAAAACTCATGTGCTTTTTTTTCTTTTAATTTGTTTATATGTTGGATTACTTTGACAGGTTTTCATATGTTGAACCATCCCTGCAACTCTGGGATGAAGCCAACTTGGTCATGGTAGATGATTTTTTGATGGGTTCTTGAATTTTGTTAGCCAGCATTTTACTTATTAGTTTTATATTAATGGGTTACTTTCTTCTTAACCAAAGTTTAACTGTAACATCAAAATCCAGCTTCCTGTTAAATTAAATTTTAGAAGATGATACTTATAAAAGACAACAACAAACAGAAAATGAATGATGTAATGACACAGAGTCATCAAGCAGTCACCTGACTTAAACCAGCATTTCCTTCAGCTCCACTGTATCTAATATTCCTTGATGTTGCCTCAATTTTGAGATTGTGAGTTTGATGTTTTAAAAATGAAGAAACATGTCCCACATAGGTTTAGTATTTCTGTCTGGTCAAAGGTGCTTTCCTTCTCCATGACTATTGATTGTGTGTGTGTGTGTGATGGCTTTGACAAACTAGCCAATGACATTCTCTTCACTTGAAATCTGAATTATTGATATTATTTAACACATGTAAAGAATTTAGCATCTGTTAAAAATAATTCACAATAAATTTCAAGTATTTTTTCTTAGTAATCTAAATAGCCTGTCTAATATTTGAAAATTGTTTCCAGAGTCACATGGATAACAGAAAATATCTAAAATAAATTTTGGTAGAAATAAAAGATGAAGGTAGTATTTTATGTTGATTTGTTTTATCTATTTATTAGATGAATAGTACCTGAATTCTGTTATTACACTCTGGGATATTTGGTGTTTTATGCAGAAAGGTAAACTTGGGAGAGAAATAAATTCAAAGGCTTATAAGAACATAAATGAACATGTAGCAAATTGTCTATAGATTGGGTAAATAAATTACATAGAGGTTGGTAGGTCATTACCATTCTTGATTGCTGATTGGGGTTCAGAGTTGTCAATCATACTCATCAGCAAACATTTGTTGACTATTTATTAAGACACTGCAGTACATAGAGCCCTGGGAGATATAAATGATCACTTCACACCTTAGGCATTTAGAATGTGTTTAAGGGTGTTCCCCAAAGTTCACCAAAGAAAGCTAAAATAATGCTGTGATAGTAGGTCCTTGTTTTTTGGCATATCAGGTCTAATTATCAACTGATCATCAAAGGGTGTTTCGTTACTATGACAAATAACTGAGCAACAATTAAAGTTAGGAAGATTTTGTATTTCTCACACTTTTAGGAGTTTCAGTCCCTGGTTATTTGCTTTCATTATTTTTACACCCTGTGAGGCATGATGTCACAGTTACAGGAAGCTGCAGCAAAAATCACTAACCTGATGGTTGCCAGGAAGTAGAAAGAGAAGCAGATGCTTAGAGTAAGGATGGTTTTTCAGAGGCACCCATGTGACCTACTTCTTCTGGTAAGTCCTAGGTCTTAAATCCGTACATTTTCCCCACTTACTACCAACATGGTGACCACACTTTCCACACACTATTCTGTGGGATATTTAAATAAAAATCGAGCTTTTTCTAATTCAGATCAATGTGATGGGGCTTAAAGAGTGCTGGAGGAATTACTGCAAGAGATGGTAACAAACTTAGATTGAAAGTAAGATTTGGGTAGAAATATTAGAGAGAAAAGGCCACCTGGAAAAGCATTATTATCTTATTATTAATTCATATCACCTGAATTGAGAAGTAATGGTAATTAAGTGGCTTTGGATGAAAAAATAGCAAATACAAATACATAAAAATGGTAAACTACTGAAAGGTATTACAAAAACACTTTTGGAAAGTACCTTAAATTCTACAGAGTATGTCTTCTTTATTTCTCTATTTTCTACAAAATGTAGTTTAAATATTTAGAATGTGTCCCAGTGTCCTTTTCTGTGTCTTTTATAAAATACTTCACTAGGCAATTTGGAAGAGAAAGGGTTTATTTCAACTTACCATTCTAGGTTTCAGTGCTTCATACCAGAAAACTCCCATAAACAATAGGGGCTTGAAGAAGTGCTTCATATGACATTATATTCAAGCAGAGATTGATGTGTATGCACACGCTAGTGCTTAGATGTCTGTTTCATTCTATTCGGTACAGAGCCCAGCTTAAGAAATAGTGTTGTTTACCTTGTGACGAGTCCTCTCTCTTCAGCTAACCCCATTGTGGAAACGCTTTGTTGGCATGACCACATCCTCGTTGAGACTTTCTTCTCATTGACTCTAAAGTGTGTCAAGTTGACACTTACAACAAATACTAAAATATACAGCCCGAGTACCTTGCGAATATTCTGAGGCACCAACCAGCCTGTTGTTTTGTGGTAGACAAACCATATACTTAGATAATCAAGGTGTCCTCATGGGCAGTGTATTTTCTTTGAGAAGCCAGGGCATCTGGAAATGCAGACTGCATTCATCTCTCATATTCTTTTGTCTGCTGAGGTTCAAAGGTCTATTCTCTGGAAAGACTCTTTGCAGCTGTATTCTGTCATCATCATTTTCTCCCTTCCTGCTAACAATTGACATAATGCAGATGATTGCACGCAAAAGAGACTGCGATCCTTCAGAGATAAATTACCCCTTTTCAGTGCAGTGCTCAGCATCAGTAGTTCACTGCGTTCACAGTGATCTATTCTTATTACTATTTTTTTGTTGCTTTCGGACCCTATTCACAGCATAGGAAATAAGATGAACTATGCTATGTTACCTGATATAACTCTACAGACTAGTATGGTCATGGCTCATTCTATTCAGGGAAAGGTTTAAAGGATTTGGAGGTTATACTGTGTCACCAAACCTTGAATATAATTAAAAAATATGTATCATTCGCTTATTACAAAATGACAATCTATTTTCATTTTGAAAGGTACTGTCCAAATATAGCTTGTACAGAGTTTACGATTGTAGTTGAAAGTAAGTTATTACATTTTAGTTATACTTTCATGTAACACTTCATAGGACTGATTCTTGCTTTCTCCATTTTCAGTGAAGAAATAATATGTGAACATGTTTGAGCCATGTTTATTTATGAAGATCAGTTGTTCAATGCTGTGCATGTTCTTCATAGTAGCGTAAATGTTGCTTCAGGTCTGCCAGTGTCTGGTAGCCAATGGCTGCTGCAGCCTTCTCCGTAGAGTCTGTTACTTCATATTCGCTATAGTTTTTGTGTGACTCTCTTTCCATGGAACTTTTCTCTGTATACTTTTCTATGTATATTGTGACTGTTTTCTGAAGAATTTTTATTATGTAAATATGGAGCACTAACTCTATGCTGTAGTAATGACAGACCCTATTGGTCAGTCCAGTGTGACACAGCTAACAGATGTTGCCTAAGTGACTTGTGTTATGAGCATCTTATGGAGAAGAGATGGCCTCAGCTTTGGCTTCAGATGGCCCTGCAAAGCAGGAATGTATAGGGATGCTATGTCTGTCTTGAACAATAAGCAGGTTGGTTTCTTTTCTCTCATAGTAACATCTACTTTAGGACAAAGAACAGGCAGGCTTGTTTCATGTAGAAGACTTTAGTGACTAGAGCCCCAGATCCTTTCTCTGTGGTACACCCACTGCACCCAAAGGCATGTAAGCTCTCCTCACATCTGCCATGACAATGAGGCCTCAGACAGTCCATACAAGTGCTGACAGTTGGGTCATGAATATTTTGGAGCTTTCATGTCTCTTGTCACAAGTTTTGAAATTTAGTTTGTGTGCACAATGACAAGTATAGTAAAACCTCATATCTTCTATCAATTGTTATAGCAATTGACAATAAGTAAAATAATGGAATTTTAGTGTGAAACAACACAAGATGCAAAAATGGGAAAGAATATAAATTCACCTCTTTAAAATTATACTCAAAATTTAAGGATGAATTTATTGGTTTTTATGTAACTCTAAAAATGTAAGTATGATGTAGTAGAATATTACAGAAAATTAGCCAATCTTAAATTACTTGCATTATAGAGGCCGAGATTTTGTTGTGATTAAGAATAATTAAATGAATTTTATTGAAGTCAACAGTTTTTATCTTTATAAAAATATTGTACAGTATGTAAAAATATATGTATAAGCTTAACTTTTTATTGACTAAATTTGTCCTTTGACAATTTCATAAATGTGTGTAATGCATTCTGGTTATTGTCCCCAGCTCTGTCTTGTTTCCGGCTAATCTCTGTCAATTATTGTCTTCTCTAAAAAATTTCTCCCTCAGATTCATGCCTGTTTATTTATTTATTAATTTACTTTTGTCGTGTGTGTGTGAGATCCACTCAGTTTAACCAAGATCATGCATCAAGAACTGTCCATTGGAACTGTGTAGATTCACAAATGAATATACATTAGAAGAAAATGCCCTGAACCCGGAATCTAACAATACTGAAGCATAGAAAGAGGGTAGCGCTTTTTAAGTGCCTATTAACAGGCAGGGTCTTGTGCAGGTTCAGTATCTTTATGATTGAGATGACTGTCAGGGTCAGAAGACAGCATTCCACAGCCCTTCTTCCTATCCTTTACCCCTTCATGTTCTTTAGGCTGTTTCTTTCCATAAGTTCCCCAAGCCTTAGAGGAGATGGTATAATTATCTTGTTTAGGCCTGGACACTCAATCATTACTTTTTTCTCAGCACCTTGAGCAACCACATCTCTCATATCCATTTGCTTTGAAAGAGGCTTCTCTGATGAAGGCTGAGAGTAGCATTTATCTATGGATATATATACAGACATTCAGAATGCAGTTTGCTGCTAGCAAAATTCTAGTAACTACTCCCTCCTTAGGACTTGTGACTTCTTCAGCTATGTGTTTTTGGTGGGGTTTACCTTACCAGGCATGGATTTCCTCCTTTGAAGTCAGCCTCATGCCTAGGTTGAGAGCAATTGGTACCCTGTAACATTGTCTCATTGCACAAATTGGAGCATCCTTCCTGGTTGGTTGGCATTGTTTACCATTGGACTCAGATCTAGGTAAGACTGTTAATACCTTTCATTCTTAGCAGGCTACATGCTGCCCTCAAACATTGTGAAAGCTAACCAGAAGGGAAGAGGTTTGCAATCAATTCCAATTTGATTTCTCTATAGCATGCAAATAAAGTGTGTGGTGTCTTTAGCAATATCATTCAGTTTTGGTTGGCTATCAAGAAATATTGAAAACGCCTGTGTTCTTTCAGGTCTTTTGGGAACTACATGATCAATAACTCATCTGTAGGTATTCCAACCGTGGAACTGGAACTTTTATTTTATAACCTGTATTTCCAAGAACCTTTATTCAGTTATGCATGATATTGTCCTTTAAACTTTTTTAAATTATATTTTTTAATTGAGTTAAAAGTCAGTAGGCCTCCATATGGTTTTTTTTTGTATACCCTTGTATTTGGCTACCCACTTCCCTTCTCCTTTCTTCTTCTCATTCCCTGATCTCCATATATAACCTTCCTAAATATAACCCCAGTAGCACAGACACTGAAAGAAACAGTTAATAAATGGGACCTCCTGAAACTGAGAAGCTTCAGTAAAGCAAAGGACACGGTCAAGGAGACAAAACAGCAGCCTACAGAATGGGAAAAACTCTTCACCAACCCACATCAGACAGAGGTCTCATCTCCAAAATATACAAATAACTCAAGAAACTGGTCATCAAAAGACAAATAATCCAATAAAAAAAAGGAGTACAGACCTAAACAGAGAACTCTCAACAGAGGAATCTAAAATGGCTCAAAGACACTTAAGGAAATGCTCACCATCCTTAGCCACCAGAGAAATGCAAATCAAAACAACTCTGAGATTCCATCTCACACCTATAAGAATGACCAAGACCCATAATCTACTTTCATTTTACATCGTTTGCTATCTCTCTTCCACATCCAATGGGCCCTTTCTATTTATCTGGATTCAACAGTAACACAAGTTAAATACACAAAACTATAGATTCAAAGCTAGGATCCACGTATGGGACAGAATATGTGACTACTATCTTTCTGTGCCTGGGTTGCTTCCCTCAGTATAATATTTTACCATTCCATATATTTATCTGTGAATTTCATAATCATTTTTTTATAAATAAATAAAATCCATTGTGCTATGTATCACATTTTTACTGTTGAGAAAACAGTTTGTATACATTTCTTCCATTGATGGTCTTCTAGGCTATTTCCATTCCCTAGCTATTGTGAATAAAGTATCAATGAACATGAATGAGTAAGTGTCTTAGTTACTTTTATATTGCTCTGGAGACACCTTGACTAGACAACTTATAGAAGAAAACATTTAATTGTTTGCTTACTTAGTTACTTAGTTTCAGAAGGTGAGTTCATAATCGCCACAGTAGGAAATATGTTAGCATGTAGGGTTGGAATTGGTGTAGTAGCTAAGATCTTATATGTTGAGATGACAACCACAAGGCAGAGAGAGTCATCTGGAATAACATGGGGTTTGGAAACCTCAAAGCTTACCCATAATGACACACCTCCTTCCAAAATGCTATGCCTCCTCCAACAAGGTTAATCCTCTTAATCCTTCCCAAATAGTTCCACCAACCTGGGATCAAATACTCAAACAAATGTACCTATTGGGCTAGCCTCATTCAAACCAGCAAAGTAATTATCTCCCAAGTACAGCATAGAATCCTTCAGGAATATGCCCATGTGTGGTGTTGTAGGTTACATGGTATTTCTGTTTTTAGATTTTTGAGAAACCTCCAAACTGATTTCAAAAGTGGCAGAAGTAGCTTACAAAATCAACAGCAGTGTAAAAGTGTTGCTACTAGCATTGTTATTTTTATTCTTGGTAAGGGCCATTCTGACTAGAATAAGATAGAATATCAAAGCATTTTAAATCTGCATTCTCCTAATGGTCAAGGATGTTAAAGTGCTTTCTATTTGTCTATAATTCTTTTGAGCACTCTCTGTTCAGTTCTGTAGTCCATTTTAATTTTTTCTTAATGTTTAATTTAATAAGTTCTTAGTGTATTCTAGACACTAATTCTGTGTCATATGGATAGATAACAAAGATATTTACCCAATCTATGGGAAAACCTATTCACTCAACAAATTTCTTTATTGTACAGAAGATTTTGAATTTTATGAGGTCCAATTTATTAATTTCTGTTCTTAGGTTTTATGCTCCAAGAGTACTAGGGAAAAGTTTTTACTTTTGTCTACATGTTGAAGTATATGCTCTAATTTCTTCCCCCAAAGTTTCTGACTCTGAAGTTTTATGTTGAGATTTTTGCAGGTTGAGAGATATAGATCTAGTTTCGTTCATCTACATGTTGCTCTCCAGGTCTGCCAGCACAATTTGTTGAAAACACTGTCTTTTTGTCTATGTATATTTTTGGTATCTTTGTTATAATAGGCCTCTGTAGTTAAATCATCCTGTGTCTGGGCCCTTTATTTGATTCACTTGATCTTTGTGTCTATTTTTCTGTCAGTACCATAGTGATATCTAAGAAATCACAGTCCAGACTAATAACAGGGAAGTATTTTCCTCTAATAGTTGTATGGTGTTATGTTTTACATTTAAATCTTCAGTATAGTTTGAGTTGATTCTTGTATAATGATTGAGTGTCTGTTGTTTTACCTCTACTTGAAGATGCTCTATCTCCTGATGCGGCTATAGTTTCTTTTTTTTTTATTTTTGTTTTTCCACATGCATGCAGTGCCTGAGGAGGCCAGACTAGGGCAATAGATCCTTTGTAACTAGATTTAAGGACAGTTGTGAGCCATCATGTGGCTGATGGAAACCCACACACTGAGGTATTTTGGAAGACAACAGTGCTCTTAACTGTTAACACATCTTTCTTACCCTGAGAAGATCATTTTTCTATGACATTTCCTAAATTGTTAGCATTCGATTGTTCATTGCTTCATGATTTTTGTGTTTCTCCATTTCAGTTCTAATGTCTTGATAGTTTTATTTTTAAGTATTCTTTAATTTTTACTTAATTCTATTTTCTTTTTTTTTTAGATTTGAAAGAACTCCAAATTTTAGATTTTGTAATCCTTGTTTTCTAATTCTCAGCATTTGTTTCTGCTGATATTTGTTGATTTCTTTTCCTGTTCTACTTTTAAACTTTCAGTTAACACAGCGTAAAATTTGAGGATGATCTTACAATGCAAAGAGTTCTACTTTATTTCATCAGATGCAAACTGAACCAATTTACATTATATTTTGTTGTTTTGTTTTACATGCTCTTATGAACTTTATCTAAATTTTTTAAAAATACAGGAAATATTTGTTTTCCTTGATTTTTAGTTTTCTAAAAATTCTAAATGTTACTAGAGAAACATTTTGATTACATGACTTCTGTCACACAGTGTCTTGTATACTTAAGTGTGACTTATAGTACACCTCTATTACATGCTTGTCTTTCCTTTATATTCTTAAGGAAATGCCGTTTTGTATACTGGACATAGGCAAAGAAATATAGTTTCTAGAATTTCCAATGGCCATCAAAATATGTCTATTTTTAGTTCCTAGCTTGCTTTTCATATTGAACAAATAAATACTTAAGATATTACTGATCTCAAAGTTAAGTAACAAGGTTTGAGGACTTAGCTCACTTGGTAAAGTGTTTCTCTAGCATGTACAAAGCCCTGTGTTGTATCCCCAGCATTGCATAAAACTGAACCTGATAATACATACTTGCCAATATACTTTAGGTGATATATGTTTCTCAATTTTAAGAGTAAAACAGGATGTTATTCACTATTTAGATTATTTTGTACATATTTTGTGAAAGATTTAATTATAAACCCTCAAAGGCTTAGTCTTTCCTCTAGCCCATTACATGCATTATTTAGAGAAAGCCTATTTTAAAAGCTTTTGTGTTGTTTTATAAAAGATATTCAAAAGATTTACCTGGGCTTTTTCAAAAAGCTTGATGCACTGGGCATTTTAATCATGTTTGCAAAGGATTCTGCACATTTAACATGCCTACTTTTTTTTTTACTATTACTTTTATTATATATTTTCTATTCTCTTTGAAATGTGTGAAATAGCAGGAGATAGAGTATTTAATTTTTAGCATGGCTTGCTCAGGTTTGTTTGTTGGCATTACCTTTGGTTTAAATGACAACATTTTCCCCCAGTGATTCTTAGATTTTCTAATATTGCTTAGAAGGCTATATTTTTTTAGCTGGCTGGAAAGCTTGACAAATTATCAGCTAGAAGCTACTATAAGAAACAAACTCAGTCCTTGCCTATAAGTAACTCTCTAACTTTAATCTAATTTTTAGTATCATACAATCTGCAAATGACTCATTTTTTATGTTTTGTGATTATCCTTTCTTCTTTGTAAGTGTGAGAACAAATGAATCCAATTAATCTACTTAAAATATTCCTGCTCAAGTAATACATTATTTTTCAAGAAATTAAGGTGCATAATGTATTTTGAAATCAGTTATGAAGTATATAGATAATATATCCTTCAAGGATTAGCATTTTGTTTTTTCTTAACTAGAATCTCTAATTGTGCAAGTAATCAAAATTCATTTATGAATGTATCCATATGTGTTAACATATCACATGATTTGCAAATTTATTTTGATTTAAATAGTGATATGGTATCACTATTGACAGTATGAATTGGGTTATTCAAAATGAGCAGTAACTAGTTCCCTGGAGATTAGTAATTAGCTAAAGAAGAAGGAAGTCAATATAAAAGTTCCAGAAAAACTAGAAGAAAATGAAGATATTTGCATCTGTAGGTCTATAATTAGGAATCCTCTAAATCTGTTAAAGGTTTTACAAACCTTTACAAACCATGCCATTTAGTGTGGATCATTGTGGCTGCACAGGTCTAGTTAAGTTAATAACATTGTAAATGTAAGCCAGACATAGGATAAGGCATACACATTTCAAATGAAACTAAGAATTCAATTTTTGAATATTGTTTGTTATATGTAAGAGGAAAACTATGAATATACAATACAAAAGACATTTAAAGAAATTCTCTTCTACAGCTGTGCATATTGGCCTCTTCATGGCCACCAACTAGTCAATACTTTCTTTGAACTCTAGGAGATGCTTGTGCTGCTTCTGTCTACCCTCTAAAAAATGGGAACCTATTTTCTGTTATAAGAAAGCACCAGGTATTCCTGAGAAAAGGATTGTTTAATATTGCATGTAGAATAAAGAAGTTTATATGTTGCCTTACTTAGAATTTCTGTTGCTGTAATGAAATACTATGCCCAAAAACAAGTTGGGGAGGAAAGGGTTTATTTCACTTTACTGTCCCACATAGCAGTCCTTTACTGAGGGAAGTCAGAGCAGGAACTCAAGGAAGAGCAGAAACTGAAGTGGAGATTGTGGAGGACTGCTGCTTGTTGGCTTGCTCCCCGTGGCTTGCTCAGGTTGTCTTCTGACAGCATTTAGGGTCACCAGCCCAAGGGCGACACCTCCCACTGTGAACTGGTCCTTTCCACATCAAATATCAGTCAAGAAAATGAGTGACAGACTTGCAAAGAGGACAAATCTGGTTGGGCATTTACTCACTTGAGTCAGCTCTTCCAAAATGAAGTTAGCTTGTATTAAGTTGACCTAAAACTACCCTACATATATAACTACACAATTCTGTGTTCCAGTTTGATAATTTTTTTCCTTAAACATTTGAAAACCTGAAAAAAAGAATTTTGACTGCAGTAACCACAGTAGATTTAAGATTTGAGTAACAATGGAAAAGGTAATGGGGGTGGAGGAAATAATACTGTGAGAAGTATGGATCCATCCTTCTGAGATACAGGGAGAGATGTCTAAGTGATATTAAAGTATTCTGTGGAGTGTTTAATAGGAATGTTAAAAAACTAGATTGATGACACATTTATTAGATAATGTAGCTTTTTAAACAGTGTGTTTAGCATTTTGGAATCAGTCCTTCCCTTTAATGCAAAAGTTTTTTTAAGATAAGTAATATAATGAATCTGATAGTTATTGGAATTAATCTTTCTGTAGAAGGTGGAATACCCTGTAGAAATTAAACAAATTCAGGAGGAATATGAATTTTTGCTTTAATAAAGTTGTGAGATGGTAGGAATTCAGACTTTATTAAGCTACACTACAATGGAGGTAGGGTAATTAATACTGCCCAGGTAGAAACCAGTATGTCCTTAGCATGCTGGCTGCTCTCCTTGAGAGCCAATACATTGCCCCATGTCAAGTGCTTTTTAAGAGAAACACCTTGGTTATGCTACCAGAAAGTTCCTCTTGCTGTCTACCAGCCTTCCTTCCATGTGACACAATACTGAAATGCTGCCCAGTACCTAATGGCTGCTTTGACATTTTGACTCTCAGAGATTAGGATAAGATTCCCAAGGATGAGACAGTTAACACTACCAAGCCTCATACATTCTAGTGCAGGGTTTGCAGTGTTGGCTAGTGTGATCTGGAAGAAGAGATCATCACTACCCGATCCATGTACATTAGTGACTGGTCTTGCTCACCACCCAAGTACCATAGCTTTTCATTGGTGAAATGAGATTTAAGAAAGACTTAAGAGATACTTAGACAATGGGCAGTAAGTACTACAGATTAAGGTGCAGTCCCTAAAACATTTGTTGCTGCAAGAACCATACTGTACAACTGCAGCAAACACGTGTCCTTATAGGAAAGTGGTGGGGCTGTGATTAAAGGTTATTAAATGAACTGGATTGTTTCATACAAATTTCCTTATAGCACACAGGAGATCATGGTGTGCTAATGGTTTGAGAATTATGCAAAATATTAGTCAGTGGCATACACTTCATAAATGCACTATTTTTACATTTATAAAATAGTATTAATATGTTGCTGAAACCAAGTTTCAACCAGGGTATTCTGTGACACCGAGGTTTATCTTAACTTCAATTTAGGTCCAAATATAGTTCTATATAAAACCCGAACAGGTGCCAAATAGTAATTCAATAATGTACTCAATAAAACATGAGTATAACTAGACAGAAATGTTAGATAAATTATGTGTAATATTTTCATTAGAATCCTAATCATTATAATGAAAAAAGATTTAATGAATAATAAGAAAATATAAAATAGCATTGCTGCTCTAGGAAAAATTAGTGACACGTCTTATACTTCTCATTGAAAGAACATCTGAAAGACAGAATTAAGACAAATAATGAGAGAATCTGTGCTTCCCTTTCAAAATGAATGAGATTGTAATAACAGGGCTTATAGAATCTGATTGTGACAGAGTTCACAAGTTGGAGAGAAACCAAACACGGACAGTGTAAAATCTAAATTAAAATGCAATTGGAAATAGGCAGTGGAAAAGCTATGTATAGAAAATTTCAAAGAAATAGTTGTAGAAGGTTTACTGAAGTTGTATGTTTTGTTAAGCAACACTTTTAGATCTTTGTGGTTTCATTTACATTTACATCAACAGCATCAGCCATGTTTTTCTACAATCCGAGGTCGGCTAGTTCTTAGCTGTCCTCTGCCTGCTTCTCCACACGTTGGTGAGCCACTCAGCTTTAGCTGTGATGCAACTGAGATCTATACTTGACTTTGTGATAAGAATAAGAAATTGATTTGAGAACCATTTTTCAATTTTCTTCCAGATTTTTTTTTTTTTTGCAGCAAATGGATTGTTTCTACTGTGCAGAAAGAGAGAGCAGTGTCTCCAAGAAGGGGAGTGATCCAAAGCCAGGCACACTCAAGATGAGAATCTCACAGTAGCTTGTACACCCCTTTGCTGTGCTGCTCTCATATAGCAGATGATGTTGGAGTAAAGCACATCTAGGTACCATATGCTTATGTCCCTGGTGGACTTTGGAAATTACAGTTTGACTTGATCTCAGTAAACACTGAGGACTTAGGATCATCTAATGCATAACTGTGATATCCCAAGTCTGCTAAAGAACACTCATTTGACTGAATAGCTGAGACTTGTATAAGTAATTAAAGAAGTAATATTAGTAAAAAAAAATATTGGACCTCATTTTTAAAAATGGTGGTCTAAGCTATTATTATTATTACCTAAGTAATTCATTGTAAGTTTTCAGAAAATAGTTGCAATTAAATTGAGGCATAAATTCCTGTTCTGAAAAATTTATATGGAAGTGTTTTTAAGTAAGTATAATTTATTCTATAATTGAAATATGTAAAGCTTTTGAGATATGGCTCAGTCTTAAAATGCTTGGTTACTCGGCTCGGTTTGATTCAAAGCACTGAAAAAAGTACATTCAGTTTCTGTTATGTATATATTCACAGGCATCATTTAAGATATATAAAGTAAGAACAGTCAACACTTAATGTTTAAACACATTTTAAAGTCTCCTTAACGAAATTTATTACAAGGTATTTTGGACATTTGTCAGTTATCAACACTAGTGATACAAATAAAGTAATATGCTTTCCTAGAGATAGGACTTTATGTCTATTTAAACTTTATTGTAGAAAATAGTTATGACATACTATAACTTAAATAAAATGTTAAAATATATAGCACATAAAATAAGAGATAAAAAAGAATAAAATTTAATGTTACACATTGCTAAGAAGTATGGCCAATCTGAGTAGCCCAAACTTAACATGAGTTAGTATCTTGTTGACATAAAATCTCGTGTAAGTCCAGCAGTTATCCAACAAAGGCTTTTGTTGTTCAGTGACTGAGAACTCACCCTTTTCCATTTTATCCATCTGTCATTTGAATGTGTGCATATCTCAACAAGGACAGATATTATTGAAGGTCTATATGGAATGTTTAGAAGGCCCAAGACCAATCACATTTCTAATGTTACTCCTCTAAAGTTTGTAATATAGATGAATTTTCTATGTGGGATCATTGCAAAGAAGAGCTGATGTCATGGAAGAGTCATTCGTCCATATGAAGTGATCATATAAAATACATTGAGCAACTTGATACATTTCTTGAAATCAGTGATGCAATTGCTTTGCGTTAGATTAATAGTGATACATATCTGAATATACGAGAAGAGAATAGTATCACAGAATTGAGGAGCTGCTTACTTGGTGACTTCATGACTAGTGGTGACTAAGGAAAGATTTGTGAATCCAAGCGTGGATCATGTGACATGGTATAAGAAATGGGTGGCAGTCTCAGAATTAAGGTGTCAATACTATAATATCCACTTTGCATTGCTAAGAAAGTAGTTATCAAGGAGGAAGGGATAATTTTGAGGGCAATTATTTGATATAGCCGAAGTATGAAAACCATGAAATAGATTCTTCTTTCTTTATAGAAATCAAAACAAAACAAATAAAAATTCTAACAGTAATTTTGAAAACTAAATATATAATACTTAAAATATGTAATAAATGATATTAGTAACTATTTATATATTAAAAACTACATATTGCCACCAGTGTCTTCATAGAGATTCAAAATCAAATAGATATTTGCCTGTTTATTATTCATGAACAGATACACATTTAACTTCAATTAAAATTGCTTTTATATACAGAATCCATTAAATTATTTAACTCCACAGCTATTACAATTATTTATTCAACTATTTTGTTGCTGAATCCCTTTGAAAATGCACTTTGATCATATTTCTGATAATATTTCAACTCATTTCAGATTTTCATTAACCTAGATCTAGCCTTCCCATGAAGAGTGGTCATTGCCCAATATCCATATGTCACAACTGACAACTGTTCCCAGCATTCCGGTTCTAGGTGAAACTTACCAGAAGTGCTAAGGGAACACATCTATTATAATAAACAACCAGTCCATTCAGTCTGTGAGGTATGGTGCTCCCTCTGCATGGTCTGAATGACAGCACAGTGCAACCAGGGAGGGAAGGGAATAAAGGCAAATGAAGGGCAGAGTTTAATGTTAACATGCATTTTCCCAGCCCAGAAACAGTCAAAGATGACCTAGAAATATTGACCAAGCCAGTGTGACTCTCTTCAACAAATGCACAGAAGAAAAGTAACAAACAATGGTTAATGTGCCACATGCAAATAAGGACATTGGGAGAGTGTGGCTATGGGTGACATAAAACCACCTGCCTCATTTGTGGCACTAGGTCTTCAGGATACCCACTCTTGCCAAAGTAGGTAGGGTGATTTTCCAAAGTGAGTGTCTGAGTATGTCACTTTCCAGTGATCCTAAACTCATTTGCTGACTAACAGCCATTACCTGAGCTTGGCTGCCTGTCTATCTCCTGCATTGCTAGGCCTCACTGGGCTCCAGCCATCTGGTCCTCCTCTCTGCTTACTTGCTTATATGTCAGGTATACTTTAAATAATTTGCACCTGCTGTTTGCTAAGTTTAGATGGTGTTCCTCCCAACTGTGCCATAATTCTTCTTTCTTATTCTTTGTATGGCCCAAATGACAGCTTTACAGAGGTCACCTATCTCAGAGAAGCACTGTATGAACTTGCTTCTCAGAACAAGCATTACTATTTTTAATAATGCTAAGAGCTATGGTTGCTGAAATCATCTTACTTGTTTGTTGTTTATTATCTAAGCCATTTTCATTTGGCCTTTGGCTCTTCACACCAGCTAATCCTTCAAAAGGTGCTGCTTATTAAGGGAACACATTTACTTTCATTACTAGAATTAGTGTTCCATCTTTGGAACAAGACATAGAGGATAATCAGGGAAGTTTGACTTCAGAAATTAAGCATATTTTGGTTATTTTAAAATCATACTAACTTGATTGGAAAAATAGCTAGCTATATGGATCTTAGGGTAGGAAGGGCATTCTTGACCCTCTTATAGTGGGGTGTGACACAAGAGAGGTTCTAGGTGTGGTACCATAAATCAACTTAGAGTTTGAAATTATTTGTGTAGGCAGAGCCAGTCACAACATATGATGTAGCCTTATCAAGCTGAATATTGAGGAAGCATAAATGTGCTTCTTTTCATGGTGATGCTGCATTATATTTTAACCAACACAATGTCATAAGGCAGTGTTTCTTGACAATAATGGAAACCTCTATCCTAATTCTGTTCTGTGCATTTCTTTCTTGACAGTTTTTACCAGTACCATTTATCTACAACAAATCGTATCTACAATTTCCATTGGTTTTCATGGGTTCTGTGAGTCTTTTGAGGGGCTTACAGTGCTTGAGTGTGGTTTTGTAAACACAGTAAAGTTGATGGTAATATTGTGAAAGCTGTTAAAATATGATTCTATTGGTGACTGAGCTCTGCAGTTCATCTAACTCTTCTAGCCTACAATAACAGGCATTCTTTGCCATTTTAAAGCTTTGTGCATGGAGGACTTGGATAGGCAGTAGAATGTTAGGAAGTTCAAGTATTTGTTGTTTTCAATTTTACATAGCTGATTTAGTGGCTCTGTCAGTCTTACGCATTACATTTATAAAACCCATCATTTGACACCAAGGTTGTCATCATAAGTATCATTTTAGAAATGCTTTATTCTTCTTATAGAAATAGCATGATAAACTGTACGTGTAAGTCAGTAAGCTGTTCACTGATCTAAATTCAGTAAATGTTCCAGTATTCTGTGTGAGAAGATCAGCCTAGATTCACTCTTGCACGTTAATACAGAAAGCTGTCTATATCTGCATATTTCCAATGTCTACAGTGACTCCTGTCTTTATCCATGTGTGATTGATTTATTTTAAAGGTAATGTTATACCATTTGCCAAAGACACAAGTGATGTTCTGTTTGGCAGACCCCAGTTCAGCTAATGGAATTTTAAAAAGTTGGAATTTTTTTTATAATTTTAGCACCGTGCAAACTAGAAATAATGAAAATTGAGGGTAAAGCTTTAAAAGAAAAATCAATTCACACTTGAGAAGTTCAAAGGCAGCTTAACTGGAATAAGTGTAGCCATTAAGAATACTTCAAAATCTTTATTACATGAGTACTTTTCCTAAATAGTATTTTTTGTTAAAATATCTTATAGTTTTTAAATTATGATGTTCTAAAAGGTAAACTAATGCTCTTCATTAAAACAGTTTTAGAATGGAGTGCTTCAACTGCAGAAAGTATTATTTTCATACCGTATTGTAAATTAACTATTATTTGGTTAATGAGATATTTTGTGAACACAATAGTGATACTGTAGAGATTTTGAAGATGCAAGAACTATGTTCTCAGATTTAGGACAGAGAAAGAACATCTAGAAATGCTTTCCTAGACATTTCTAGAAGCAATAGTGTCTTGTCCCTATGTGAACTGATTTATTTAACTTTGTCCAATGGGTGGTCTTCTGTATCTACAAACCCAGTACATACCAAACTCTGGGAGATGTTTTTGGACCAAACACTGTCACTTTCCCAGTATGATAATAAAGCAATTTCCATCACTGTTAAAGTGATAGAGAGAGTCTTGTCATATAATTATGTAGATATGGTTTTATATTTAATTTTTAGGTATTTAGGGCAGCTACTCCGTATAATTGAAAGAAAAATATATATGTTTTCTGAAATGAACTAATATATCTCTTTAAAGTTTCTCTGAATCAGTTTGTAAAAGTTATATTAAGATTATATCGGAGAGTTTTTAAATAACACACACA
>PVIU01008532.1:0-82657 GCA_004026605.1 Ondatra zibethicus
ATATTTAATTATTAAAAGACTTTTCATAACAAAAAGAGACAGATTGGCTCCTAGCAGCAGCACTCTCTACTTCTTCCCAAGAAGACAGAAGACAAAAGGGCACAGAACAACGTGCATGAGCAATTCACTTCAACTGCCAAGCACTGACCACTGAGCAAAACTGCCTTTCATCTAAACTGAAGACCTCCAGACGTGGACAGAATCACTGGAATCGACAGCCTAGCAGCTCAGGTCAAGGTAGGCTTGTCTTCCTACAGATTTCTTAGCCCACAGGATCTTCTGGAGCCTGGCAGGTCCTGTGCTAAACAGCAAAAGGCAAATACGACCCTTAGCAACCATGGAGGACCCTGTGGAGTAGCTCTAGGTGCCAACCAAGTAAGTTCTCTGTTGTTTTTAAATCAATAACTCAAGAAAAATTTTATCCTTCTCAAAGATCTCTGATGTAGTTTGACAGCTGAGAGGTTTTATCATTTAAAAGGGCAACCTCACTAAACAAATTTCAACAAAATACAAATGCAAGTTATTAACGTGTGTACCTACAAGTTAAAAAGAAGTGAGGACAAATATATATTATAAAATTTCTCTCTCATGCTGCCTTCCATATTCTTAAAAATATTTTTCATTGTGCAAAAACATCTGTCACAATCATTCTGTTTTCACAAATCCAAAGAATTCTTGTAAGTTCTAGGGAGCCAAATTGAAAAATCTACCTTAAACAGGTCAGATATACCCCTGTCAATTCCCTGGTCCTAAAATTTTTTTTCTTAAAATTAACTTTGTCCTCTGTTCTGCCAGTACCTTAAATAGGTAAAAGAGACACCAGATGTTTTCATACCACAAACACCAGACAGGAACAACGAGATCAGCTACCCCAGGATATGACCAGCACCCAGCTTTCTCAGGATCCCCCCACAAGACGATGCCCACAAATAAGCAGGAAGCAGTCTTGAGAATCCACTGCCCCAATTCCTTTAACCTGTGGTGCCTTACCTCCTGCCCTTTTATTATAAAAAAGAGATGGGAATGTAATGGTCTGTCCTGTCCCTTTAAGAGACAAGCCATGCTCCCTCCCTCCCCCATCCACCAATGCAAGCTGATCTTCAGCTTCCAGCCTGAGTCTCTTTCTCTCTCTCTCTCTCTCTCTCTCTCTCTCTCTCTCTCTCTCTGTGCTCTGCTCTTCCTCCTTCTCTCCTTCCCTTCCATAACCCACTAAATAAATATTCAAGTTCACTCTGCATGGCGTGCCTATTTGTCTCAGTCTCTCACCCGCAACATGGCTTCCTGCCTGGAACCCGGCTGCCTTCGTGGCCGGCCATGGTCTCAGGACCTGCTGCCTGCTGCCTGCTGCCGCTCAGGGACCTGTGTTATGGTCTCATGGCCCACTGCCAACTGCCGCCACTCTGGGACCTTCAGCGTTTTACCCTAACATCATCCACAATTGCATTCCACTCTACTGGATCAGAAACCCTATATGTTCTTCTTCCTGATCCCCCTCCTCCTTCTGTCTCTACCAAATACACCCTGCTTCATTATCAATTTCCCTGTATCTCTAATGACATATTCAAATTTCTAATTAACTACTCAGGTGTTGTTACAGGGACCACCATTAGCCACAGAGCTGGAGGTGCAAATACTATCAGAGATGCCCAGGTGATAAGTTACTCCAGAGACATTCATACCCCCAGACCCAAAAAGAGAGATTCACAAAACAGATTATAACAAGTTTATTATTGACTGCCCTCAGCAATCAGTCACCTGTGTCTCCTGGACCATGGTGACAGGAAAGAAACAGGTGCCTTACGGTTTGTTTCAGGTGGAGATTAGAAAGTGTAACTGGTAATTCCCCTCTCTCTCACTTGCTATACGAATGTTCATAACTTTAACACTACCCAATAAAGTTCTGATAAGCTATTGACCCAACTCTAGCAGAGTACTAAACTCTACATTCCACCACTATATTATCATAGCCACAAGCTCAGGGCTTTAAGTTCCCTTTGGTTACTTCTTTTTTTTTAAAGGTTTATTTATTTATTGTATACACAGTGTTCAGCCTCCTTGTATGACTGCAGGCCAGAAGAGGGCACCAAATCTCATTACAGATGGTTGTGAGCCATCATGTGGTTGCTGGGAGTTGAACTCAGGACCTCTGGAAGATCAGCCAGTGCTCTTAACCTCTGAGCCATCTCTCCAGCCCTGCCTTTGGTCACTTCTTAAGGTGTCTAAAAACTTACCTCTTTTATAAACTTAAAAATTCTTATACACTACAGGGAGTCGAATTGGACCCACCTGAGCAGGTCAGATTTACTCAAGGTAAATATCATTCAACTTTTCCTTGATCTCAGAACCCCCTTCCCCCACCTTGGGACCCTTGGGGACTGCCCCTCCCCCTTCATCTTGGGACCGTGCTACCTCAATTACCAGGATCTAAGGAAAAATTTTTAAACTTCATCTTCTGCCTTGCCAGCATCTTCTCAGGTCCAAGTTGTCAGTCAGATGATTCCACAGAGCTCAAACAAGAGGAAAGACACAACCACCTCAGGAGAAGCCTCCCAGAGATGACTCATGCCCACCAAGTCAGCTTGAAGCAGTTTTGAGAGCCTCCCACCTGCAACCCTTAATTCCCCATTTTTTAAATAAATTTATATAATTTTTTAAAAGATTTATTTATTTATTATGTACACAGTGTTCAGCCTCCATGTATGCCTGCAGGCCAGAAGAGGGCACCGGATCTCATTACAGATGGTTGTGAGCCACCATGTGGGTTGCTGGGAATTGAACTCAGGACCTCCGGAAGAGTAGTCAGTGCTCTTAACCTCTGAGCCATCTCTCCAGCCCAATTCCCCATTTTTTAATAAACAAAAGGGTGAGCTGTTGTTATTTCTATCACATCCCAGGTCCCATGGCCACTAGCATTCATTCAGGCAGAACACTTAGTCACCCCAGGCATTAGCATTTCTGGTTCCCACGGCCTTGTATGTGCCATCAATATTCAGGCAAACTGCTTAGTCAGCCTAGGGCCTCACGCCCTATGTAACCTATGTGCAGCATAATCAGTTAATCTAGGCATGATGTGACTATGTAAGCCCCTATGTGCATGCGCTAAATGACCTTTAAAAAAGTGGATACGCTCACTCCACTCTCTCTCACCATGTTGCTTTCAGACAGGCCTGTGCACCTCCCCTTTTATCTCCCCCCTCCCTTCTCTTTATTAACAAAACTCTTAAGGAGGGTTTCATCGTGTATCTTGTGGTCTGTTCTCACACACAGCAATATCACCATTCACCCCCATGACAGAAATTGGAGAGGGTATTGTAGGCCCTGAGTGTAATGTCAAAACAGACGAGGCAGTTCCCAAGTCCAACAGAAAAGTACTGGACTTACTTGCTGCCTGCACCATTACCCTAGGCTCAGAGAATGTAAGGGGAGTCACCAAGTCTAGGCTGCTTCCTCTAGCAGGCTGAGGAGTTCAAAGGCTGGAGGGGTTTCAGGTGCCAATGTTGGTGAGGCTGGACCTTGGTGGTGTGGCATAGAGGATGAGCCCGCATGGGGGCATTCTGATTTCTAGTATCCAGGCAGTCTGCTAGGTCAGTGGCCTCAGGCTGCATTTGAAACAGGCTCCCAGGGGAGTTGACTTGGTCTGAGCTCTGGTGCGAAGGAGCTTTGTGGTCAACTTCCCTTATCTTTATTATGGGGGCCTCTGGGTGGCTGCTATGGCTGGGGCTTAGAGCATAGTCTTCTGTTGCTGCTGGGCCTGTTGGGAGGATTCGATAGCCTCTTCTTGGGCATTGAAAACTTTAAAAGCCATTTTCACCAACTGCTGTGTGAGAGTTTGGGGACCTTCCTCAGTTTTTAAAATTTCTTTCTAGTATCTAGTGCTGACTGAAAAATGAGTGGCCAGAACCGTGGCTCCCACTGGGTAGGCTAGGTCAAGTCGAGTAAACTGAACTAGTCTGGTCTGCATACTGTTTTGCTGCTACAAGAACTTGATTTTGCTCCTAGGGAGTGAGAGTAGAGACCCAGATGGCACAGAGGTCATGCTAGGTCAGATCACAGGCCTGGGACAGATAAGGAAACTCTTGATATAAACATTAGGCTTAGCAGAGAAGGAACCCAACCGCATTTCTATTTGTGAGTGGTCTTGAAAGGGAAGGGAGTATGAACTTCCATCAATTCCATTAGCTCCAGTTACCTCTTAGAGAGCTCAGAGGAGGGCAAGGGGTTGGCAAGATGGGGTATGAGAAGAGACCTGGGAGGATTCAAGGGAATTAGGTCAATGTGTAGAAGGGGATCAGGAAGTGGGTTGTGACATGGGAGGGTAGGGAAGGGCTGTACAAAGGGGAGAAGAAGAGGGTAAGGAAGAGGATGTTGACCCTTGACTTTTGTTCCTGAGGGGGTGGAAGGGTAACCAAGGTGGGTGGGGGAAGAATGAGAGGAATATTGACCACTGAATGGAACAGGTGGCCCTGAAGGAGGTGGTTGGGTAGGGAGGATTGGGGGGGGAGGGAGGGGCCAGTGTCTCCTGCAGCATGGTCAGGGTGGAATTTTCAGGGTCCCATTTGCCAGATAGGCGGGAATCTGGAGGCACCCTGACCCTACGCAACAAGACCAGTGCTGTGAGACACTGACTACTAAGGAAAGCGGGGGAGCCCAGTACCCAGAAATCATGGACATATGGGAATTCTGTACACTTTTTCAGTTCTGTACACTTGTCTCCACGCTGGCAAAAAATTTCAAGGTCACAGAGGATGGAAATTCAAAAGTTGCCTCTGGTGGCCGCTGTTTCCCATTGTCAAGGAGATACTGAAGCCAGGCCTTAGTGCACAGAAAAATCCGGTTTTCGGGACATATGGTGTCAGATAGCCCCAATTTAAAACGATTTTGTAAAATGCAGCCGGTCATTTGGGGGTCTGGCTTCAAATTGCAGGTGCCCATTTCACAAGTCCATGTTGGGACCCAATGCATCTACTGTAGTAGGCTTTGGGTCAAAAAAGGGTGGTGTGGAATATTCTGTTAAACAGAACATCTTCTG
Organism: Ondatra zibethicus; assembly: GCA_004026605.1. Taxonomy (NCBI): domain Eukaryota; kingdom Metazoa; phylum Chordata; class Mammalia; order Rodentia; family Cricetidae; genus Ondatra; species Ondatra zibethicus. The sequence goes on from PVIU01008532.1 coordinate 5,030, forward strand.
AAGAAGGGCTCTCACAGGACAAGGCATGTCCTTGTCCCGGTAACAGGTCGGGTGCCTGGAAGGACACCCCAAAAAGTGCAGGAGGCCTTGGGCCTCTGAGGCAATGGTTTGGAAAGGACAACTAACCCAGCTGAAAGCTGATCTTAGCCTGGTGGAGAACAGGCGTAGGGGAGAAGGGTGGTTTCCCACCACGTGGCCCCAGGTCAGTAGGGGAAAACCAGCCCCTTGATGGGACCTCCAGATGAAAAGTTTCTGCACCCCAGTAAGTTTCTCTGCCAACACAGCAATCCAAATCAGATCAAATCAAACCCAATTAGAAAAAGCCCAGGGTTAATGGATAAAATGCTCCTGGATGATTTCCCAGCCCCCCAGAAAGGAGACGGGAAAGGAAGGCCAGAAAAAGGTGCCTACTCTCTGAGGGCAGTTTAAATACCCTGTGGAGTAGTCTTGAGTATTTCTGGGGGGAGGGATCATCATTAGATGGACTTTCTGAGGTGTGGCAGGATATGGAGAGAGATGGTGAAGGGGGATTGGGGTGAAACTTCCACCAGAACATCCCAGACTTTTTGGGTCTATGGGTGTCAGGGGCTGGAATGAAGCTTCCATCAGAACAGAAACCATCCATTATTATTGTATTGGGACCTGGCAAGCCTCTTACATCCATTAGAATTTATTTTATGACATTTGGAACCCCAGTGTTTGGTGAATATCTATTCTAGTTATTATATCTTATTGCTATCTTATTTTTAAATGTTCTTTCAGAATTTCATATGAGTACTATGTTTACATCATTTCTGCCCAGCACTCTCTCCAACTCATCCCATGTCTCCCCTTACTCCCTCCCAAACTCATTACTCTTGATTATTATTGGCGCGCGCGTGCGTGTGTGTGTGTGTGTGTATGACTTATTAGGACTGATCACTTGGGATTAGGAAATCAATCAGCACCTCATCTATGGATAAGTCTGATTATTCTTCACTTAGTAGTCATTAATTGCTGTAGCTCTTTATCTAGTGGTAGGAACTTGAAAGATTTTTCTGACCATGTTGATGTGTCAACTGGTACTATCGTGCTGTTCTTCTTTGAGTATGTTGTCAAGTTTTCGTGTGTACAACACCTTGTCATATATAGCAGTTGCTCTGGTCTTCTGGCTCTTACCTTCTTTCCACCCCGTTCCATGATGCTCCCTAAGCCTCAGAAAAAGGGGTTGTGTTTTCGATATATCAGTTGCGTATGGGCACGCCATGGTCAGTTATTCTCTGCATTTTGACCAGCTGAGAATTTCTGCGATGGTCTCCGTCTGTTGCAAAACAAAACTTCCTGGATGAGGGGGGAGAGCTACACTTACCTGTGTGTATATAGATGGTACTTAGACCTTGATGAACTGCATCCTTTATTGATATATAGCAATTTTAAAATACCTTTTTTAAAAAAAAGTTTATTCTACCATATGCCAGGACTGTTATACCAGGCTATTTTCAACTTCCACTCTCATGATAAACTGATTTCCATCCTTTGACTCAGATTTCCTTGGTGTTTACCAGTGAGGTATGTTTCTTGGAGACAGTGGATAATCAAATCTAGTTGTATTTTTTTAATCAAATCTAGTTTTTTCTTTTTTTAAAACCAGTCAGCAAGTCTGCAGCATCTCTTTATTAGTGAATTGAGATCATTTATATTTAAAATTATTATAGAGATGTTTATTAAATCCTATGACTTTCTTATAGGGTTGTCTAGTTAATTCCATGGCAGAGGTTTCTCTGCCTCTCCCCTGATATCTCTCAATCCTATCTGTATTAGGAGTGTGCTGTTGCTATGTTGGACATGACAGATTCCTTCTTCCCTTCATTAAGTTATTCCTCTCATGTTTGGTCTTGTGCTTAAATCTAATCTATCTTCCTCCTCTATGTATAGTATTTTCTTAAAGTGTCATTTGCAGATTGGTGATCAAGAACTATAGTATTGACCAGTCTGGTCTACAAGAGCTAGTTCCAGGACAGGCTCCAAAGCTACTGAGAAACCCTATCTTGAAAGACAAAAAACAAACAAAGAACCATAGTATTTTGTGTTTGTCTTAGCACATCCTTACATCTCCATCAATTTTAAGACAATTTTCCTAAATGTAACAATTTTGGCTGACAGTTTTTCCTTTCAGGTCCTGAAAAGTATAATTCTTCTGGATTTTAGGGCTGTTCAACAGATAGTGATGCAATTCTGATGTGCTTGCTTTTGCAGATGATTTAGAGTTTATCTCTTACCACTTTTAATATTGTTTTTCTTTTCAACATGAATGAGTATAAAATGTCATGAAAAAGCTGTTTTCTGGTTAAGTCTATTCATGGTTCTAAATTACTTGTGTCTGAAAGTCCATTTCTTTCTCTAGAATTGACAAAATCTCAGTGAGTAGATTTTCTAGATTTTTAATTTATCTACCAGTTCCTTCTATCCATAGATTCTTCAGATTGGTCTCTTGATTATATTCTAGAGCCCTTGAATGTTGTGGTCATGCTTATTTATTTTTGTTTTATTGATGTTTAGATGCATCCTTTACCTTACCCTCCATCTCTGATCTCTTTCTCCAGCTTGGTTAAGTTGATTGGTGAGAATTATTCTTCAGCATTACTTTTTAATCTGTATTTCCTTCTCATCCATTTTGCTGAGTCTTTCCCCTCTGTTTCCCTTACTTTCTTCTCTAGGTAAGATTGAATTCATCTGCTTGTTTGCATCCTGTTTAAGTTCACTGATAGGTTTTACTAGTAACTCTTAAAAACCTTTAGCTGACACTGTACCGATTTCAGTATCTTTGGATTCAATAATTAAGGAATTATAGTTGCAAAGGGGACTCTAAGGAAGTTATGTTGCTGTGTTTTTCATGTTTCTTGTCTTTTCATGTTATGGTTTTTACATCCCTTTGTTGGAATATTTCTCAATGTATTTTAGCTGTATTTGAGGATTTTCTTATAGAGAATCCTTCTCGTCAGTGCTCAATACCCAGTACTACTCAGAGAGGAAAAGATAAACTATTGAAACAGCAACATCAAACTGTGAAATATAAAAATATACCAAAAATCAATTAAATCTCAGTAGTATATCACCAATGACATAAAACAGAAAATGGCAAAATGAATGTAGACTCTGGTATGAGATAAATAGTTACTTATGGTTAATATTGTATTAGATAAAGAATGGAAATAAAATCAGAAAACGTAAGCTTTTACAACTAACAGGATAAAATCAAAAATATTACTAAAAGTATACTATAAAGGTAAAAAGAGAGCAACAGAAAGTCAGTAGGAAAAGTAGGCCCCAAAAGGAAAAAAGATTGCCTAGTGGTTAAAAAAAAAAACCCAAAAACCAAACAAACCATAAAATGTTTAGTCGAAGGCATAAAAGAGAAAAAATACTTACTTGTAGTAAAATAAACGGGAGAGCAAAAGGGATGGATAAAAAACAACAACAAAATAGAAGAGTTGGAGCTGTGTCTTTTTGTCTCATCCAAAGGTAAGCCAGATATTTACTTTCTGGTATAGCGTGGTTAATTTTCACCTTTGGGTTAAAGTTGGGTAGCTTTCAGTCTAGAGTAAAAGGTTAAGTTTTCATTAGCACGGAGTTTCTAACCTGTAACCACTACATTTATGACACCTATTGGTGCCACCAACTAGCATTTGTTTCGGGCCCAACGGTGTATAAAAACATGAAACTCATGCTGTTTGTGCCAGGAACAATAATGTTAGGTCAGAGTATCTCTCAGTTTGGTCAGCACCATGACAACTGTGGCAGGTTAAGTTTTACTTTGGAAGCAGTGTTCTAATATTTTCTCCTCTGCTACTTGCTGAAGCAGGAACAGTTCTGTTTCCCATCCCCAACTTCAAATACATTCCTTGGCATGACTATGTTCTTTCTTTTTCTCCTTCATCCAGTTATCTTCTACTTCTGACCTAGTTTGTCATTTCTTTGGGAAGTCAGATGAACTCTGTAGTACTGTAGCATATCTTTCCACATATTTGTAAAAGTTGCACTTAATTCTTACGTATAGGATTACGGCTATGTGAACATTCTGTACCCCCAATGTTTACAAGACATGGCAACTTCTAGATGAACGAATGCTTAAGAATAATTCAGCTAAGGACACACTTTATGTATAAAAGTTAGCTGCGCGCGCGCGTGCACTCGTGTGTGTGTGTGTGTGTGTGTGTGGTATTATTGTGTTTGGCACTCTATTCAATGCTATCAATACATTCTCACCACGTCAAAATGCACTTTGCAGATGAAGAAATAAGGCTCCAGAAAGCCTAGATGACTTACTCAGATCTAAGGAAGAGACAGATAAAAGATGCGAACTCAACTCGGCACATTTATTTACATTATTAGTTTTGGATCACTGGGCTTCTTTGTTCATCAGTGTGTGATTACCATACAGAGCTTCAAGTCATTGTTTATACAACACAGACTGGTTTTTGTTACATGTCAAAGTAGGAAGTAGGAAAGAAAAAAAAAGTCTTTGTACTGGGAGATCCCGGGAGCTAGGTCTCAGTTTTCACTTCGCCTTTACTTTAATCTAGCAATTTAACGTCCTAGAAAGTCTACAAAACAGGTAATCAGGCTAAGCCAGTGTAAGAAGATACCGAATTTAACTTGGTTTAACAGTGCTAGTGGCTCATACAGCAACTCAAACATGGCACAGGTTCAGCCAATTCCGGGCTCCTAGTGGTGTTTTTTTCTGAGTCATGCTACTCCTCCCTGAACACGTTTACCAAGGCTCCTCTATCAGTCTTCAGCAGCAGTATGTTTCCTATTCTGGACTTATTATTGGCTTGTTTTCCTCCCTAAGAGTTTCCAACTTTTAAAATGCCCTTAGAGTTAAGAGTTAAAGGGAGAAAACCTATTGCAAGCCTGGCTTCAGGTACCGAGTGATGTGATCCAAGTCAGCATCTGGTCACACAGTGGCGATCTGAAAAAGCTATGCTGCCTTCTGACAAAGGGAGTGACACTCAGACAATCCGGGTACAACAGGGGGGCCCACAGAGGAGCAGGGCTGACTCTTGGGGAGAGGACACCTCTGGTTTTCCAGTCACCCCAGTGCTAGGGATACGGGAGGCAACTTTGCTAAGGATGCCTATGCTTCTACTGAGTGGTGACCGGTGCTTGGGCATCCAGCCTGGTCCTTGTTTTCTCCATCCCAGCTTTATCCTCCCTTCCGAGTCTCGACCTGCCCAGAGACAGATCTACCAGGATGACGTCTGGCACCGAGAGGGTCACTACTAGCTCTGAGACCAAGGCGGCGGCAGCCTGTGTCCACAGCCCCGAGGCCGGCAGGGTCAAGTTCCTCTGGGACGCCAGGGGAAGGCCACAGCTGAGGAGCTGCCACGCTAGGCCTTGTGGGCAGGCCCCGACCAATCACTGCGGGGCATACACGAACTCTAGCCAATCAGCCCCCGTCTTATTCCCGAGTCCCGCCCGCTCTAGCCCAGGTCCCCGAACCCTGTCCCGGCGCCGGCATTCTCGGCTGTCGCTGCAGCCGCCTCCGGAGCAGACTCAGGCAGCCCGGTTCCTGGCTCCCTTCGTTGTCCCCGGTCGCCTTCACTGAAGATGAGTCCCTGCGCGGCCGCGCGCTTTCCCAGCGGAGACCCCCGGCGCACCTTCATCTAGCGACTGGTGAGGGCGGAGGCGACGGCGTCCTGCCAGCCCGGCGGGGGGAGCAGGGCCCGGGGAGGGGACTCGCGGAGGGGTGGCTTCGAGCTTCGCGCCGCGTGGCACGGGCGGGTGGCCCGGGAGCGCAGCCCCGCCGCCCCCTCCAGCTAATGAATGGCCTGGTCCCACGAAGTGCTACGTCGCCCTGCCGCCCGACACGCCCTCCAGCGACGTTGCCTGTCTAGTTCCGAGAGCTGTCTGGCGTCACTTCCCTTGGAGCCCTTCCTAGAGGCGCCCTTGTCCCTTAAAGCCTTAGTGGAGTTTACAGAGTTTGAGTTCACGCGGGGCTCGCAGGAAGATTTGCTGCTGGGTGGAAAGGGACCGTGTCCGTTCTGCAGAGATAGGATAAAGACGCCTTTTGTTGGTAGTTGTCAGGTTGCAAGGAGACTTTAGTTCAGAGGGGAAAGAGTTAACCCAGACTATTGGCCGTGTTCTTGACTCCCGTTATCTGACTGCTAACGTAGTCAGAAAAGTTGACTTGTGTTAGCCAGAGGGGATGTTTTTCAAGGAGCAAAAGTTGAGTGGCACCTGTTCCCTTTTACCCTGAAGTAGGACGTTGCAAGAAGTTTGTCAGAAATTCTGAAAAGGGTGGTGCTTTAAAAATAATTTTTTTTAATAGCTAGTGTAACTACCTTCCTAATGCACAATTGCAGCGTTTTTGGTCAATTCCGCCCTTCTTGGTTGAATTAATTTCATTTGTTTTTATTGTTTTAGAGACCTACTTCATGGTATGTGAGGACAGAACTTTTTTTTTTTTTAGAAACGTGTTTTCTAAGAAAGTTTTTGCAAAACTTAAGTCACATCGCAGCTTCAAGACAAAAATTAATTGGATATGTTGGTTTTCATTTTTAATAAAACCCGTTTGAAGGACTTTCAATATGCTAATTTTTGTGTGATGATTTCAGTTCATTTTTAACTTTCAAGATGCTTCTGGATTATAAAATTCTAGACTGAATATACCTATTATAAAGGTTGTCGGTATGACTTGTTACTTTCAATGAAAAACCAGTTTCTTATTACATGGGAGTAATTCTTTGCCACGTCCAGATCACTTACTCTCTCCTTAAATTTTGGGCAAATATTCTTTTATTAAAACGAGGTATTGAATTGGACCAAGTTTCTATACACAGAATATATGAGAACAACATTAGATTACAATATTAATAGACCTAAATTACTTAATGTCCTAACCATTGTAAATGCTTACTTTAAAACATATGTTTGGGCTTATAAAAACTTCTCTTTGATTATGACTCATAATCTGTAGCTTGTAACCTTGTAACATTTAAATTAGTAAAGATGCAGTGTACTGATATATTATTTGTATTCTGATAAAAAATATTGCCTGAAGACGAGTTAAAGCTAAAGCCACTAGAGGTCAGGTAATGGTGACACACAACTTTAATTAATTCCAGGATTTGGGAGACAGAGTCTGAGTTCAAGGCTATCCTGGGCCACACAAGACCAATGCAGAAACAAATTCAGGTGGTGGTGGCTCACAGAAATCATTCATATCACCGCAAATACTTATTGCTCATCTGAAACTCTCTACCTAGGCTTCCAATGATATTTTTTCTTGTTTGAGAATTTCTTACATACATATAGTATCTTTTGATTAACCTCCCCCCTTTCTTCCCCTTTAATCCCTAATCCCTTCCCTGTCCTTCCTATCACCATTCTCTCTTCCCCTTTAATGTTGTCGTCTTCTTTTTTTTTCTTTAACCCACTTAGAGAACTTAATGCTACCTGTATGCACATAGCCATCTACTGGAGCATGGGTGGCCTCTCAGGAGCCACACCCCTGATGAAACTGACTTTCTCCTATCAACTGTTAATTGTCCTTAGCTAGGGAAGTGACTTCATGCTAGGATTTTGTCTGGCTTTATCGGGTTCAGATCCTGTACATGCAGTCAGAGTGGCTGTGAATTCTTATGTGCAACCATTGTGTTGTGCCCAGAAAAACATTGTTTTGTTGTATACTACCTCTGGTTCTTAAACTATTTCATATCCTTATCCACACACAGTGATCCCTGAGCCTTGGGAGGATGGAATCAAATATCTGAGCACTCCACAGTCTCTTATTCTGCATGCTGACCAGTTGTGGGTCTCTGTGTTAATCACTGTCTTTTGCTAAAAGAAGCTTCTCTGATAAAGGTTGAGATCTATGAATGTAATGAGAAGTCCTTAGAAGTTGGTTTAATGGTGGTCTCATTTAGCAGGATAGTAGTAGTGGATTCTTTGCTAGAACCTATGACTTAGCCAACCATTAATTGGCCCCATTAATGGTACCAGATGTGAGTTCTGTCTTATGGAGCAAGCCTTAAATCCAGTCAGAAAGTGTTTACTTCATAACATTTGTGCCACGGTTACAGCAGTGAACATATCTTGTCAGGCTGATTGCTGTAGTTCCCAGGGTTTGCAGTCGGATGAGACTGTTGATTACTGTTAGATAAAACTAACATGTGAGGCAGTGTTTTTTGTTTGTTTTTCTGCTTTCTTTTGTTTGGAATATATTAGGGTAGTAGGTGATTAGATTTGTTTTAAAATATAATTATATTCTTAACTATTGATGAATATAAAGCCTGTGAACCATTGTTCAAGACTCAATGTTGACTGACTAAAATCTTTGTGGCAGGACAGTTGTTGGGGTTGAACCATTGCCAGTAGCTAAGCTAGCTAACTATACTTTGCCAACTGTTCAAATATCGTATATAAAACAAAGATTTATTGATAATTTATTTGTTCATTTGCTTAGGCTCCTGCCTTAGTCTGTTTTACTGCTTTGCTAAGATACCATGACCAACACACTCAGAGGGTTAGAGTTTATGATCATGGCAGAGCAAAGGTATGGTGGCAAGAATAGCTGAGAGTTACATCTTTTCCTGCAGTTAGGAGCCGGAGAGAGATAATGGGAATGGCTAGAGTCTTGAAACTTTAAAACTGGCCCCAGTAACATGTCTTCTCTGAGGCCACACTTCATAAACTTTCCCGAAATGGCTCCACCAACGTGGGACCAAATATTCAAAAATATGAACATGTGGGCCATTCTCATTCAAACCAGTGTAGTTTGTTATTTTTTCTGATTTCCAAAGTATTCAACCCTTAACTGATTTCAATAGTAATAGTCAATGACTTGACTATTTTGCTAATATTGTGATTTTAGCTTTAATATTTTAAACTACTTGAAGCATTGGTTCTTTTTCTTGGTGTCAGTTAAATTCCAAAGACACTTTTAGGTTTAAACTATGATTTTGAAGTGGGTGGTTTTTGGTGTTGTTGTTTTGTCTTTGTTTGTTTGTTGGCTTGTTTGTTTTTGTGGGACTGTGTTCAGTTAAAAACTGTATAGGTTTTCAGAAACACACCTGGAACTAGAATCCAAGTAGTTTGTTGCGCTCATTTCTAAAAGGTGACTTATCAGAATAGTCATTATCAGAAAGCCAGGGAGATGGTAGACTTCTGACTTTGATTGTGGTTTCAGGTGGGTATGGAGATGACATATTTAGACTCTTCCGTATTTGTATCTAATGTACCAAAGTTTGCTGTGCATGCACAGTGGACTCATGCCTGTCTCGGAAGAGTCTTGTAACTGTTTTTTTTTTTCCTTGTTACCAAAGAACAGATACCAAGGAAAGGATTACACAATGCACTGCATATTAGGGAAGGTTTTCCTTTTTTTGTCTTTAACATTTTATATAGCTTTAAGAGTTATATTGAATCTTGTCATCATTTTATACTTTGAGATTTCAGATCATATTTTTGTACACAGTGATTATAAAATAATACCCTTTTATGTTTTCATGGCCTCATTCTTTTATCTTTGTCTTTGAGCCATCTAGAATTTGTTATCAAAGGTGTAAAGTGTCAAAAATTATTTCTTTCCAGATAGCTCTCCAGTTTTTCAGATACCTTTAGTTTAATTATTTCCCCCAACGACAAGGGGCCATTCAGGTGAGAAGACACATTTCTTCCATGACTGAAGTAAAATGGAGTAATCAGTGAAGTATTGGTTGTTTTAGTTAATAGTTATGATGTACTTTTAGGTGGTGACCTTTTGGAAGATGATAATACATGTGAATGTGTTTATAGCTTCTGGGGACGTAGTTTATAGAGTTAAAAATACATGGGATAGTGAAAGTTGATAGCTTTTTTTTTAAATGAATGAGAGTGGAGTTACTTACATTGTAAAATATTTCAAGAGAGTTATATTTGTGATTCTGTTTTTGCTTTGTTTTCCTGCAGGTCACCCTCGCAATTATGGATACTTGAAAGGCTCAGACGGTGTGGAGGGGGAGTTCCCCTCCCCACTCCCCCTTGGTGCTTGACTTCAGAAATAATTTATAAACTGGGATTTTTTTTTAAATAAAGAACTTGTATTTGATATGAACTTTATAGAACTATTTATAATTTTTTGATTTAAGTGCCAAAAGATTATACAAAGATATATAGTTTTATATAATTGTTGTGAATATTTAAATTATAACCCCCAAAGGGTCATATCTTCTCAATAATTCTTCCTGAATAATATCTTTGGGTCCTCGCTTTTTCATTTTTAAAATTTACTTCAGTGACTGTTCTGAAGGAGTAAGCAATATAAAAGCATTTAGGATGGATTCTGCCACCCCTGACTGCACGTCAAAATGCCGATCCCTGAAGCATGCCTTGGATGTCCTTTCTGTGATAACAAAGGGGAGTGAGAACCAGATCAAGGCCTTCCTCTCCACTCACTGTTACAACGCTGCAGCTGTCAAGGATGCCTTTGGCAGGAATGCCCTGCACCTGGTCTCCTCCTGCGGGAAGAAAGGAGTGTTAGAATGGCTTATTGAGAAAGGCGTGGACCTGCTGGTGAAAGACAAGGAGTCAGGCTGGACAGCATTGCACAGGAGCATTTTTTATGGACATATTGACTGCGTTTGGTCTCTGTTAAAGGTAAGTATCAGTTTATTTCAAAATCTTATTTAGTCATGCACTTTTTTTTTTCTTTTATTGAAAATAGCTTTGTTTTCCTCACTTTATAATCCTGATTATGGTTTCTCCTCCCTGTATCCACTCCCATCTAGATCCAGTTCCCTTCTGTCTCTTATTTAAAATAAATAAGTCCTGCCTTGAATCCCAGGTTTATGCATTTATTCCCAGCACTTGGGAGACAAAGGCAGGCAGATCTCTGAGTTCGAGGCTAACCTGGACAGTTCTAGCCAGAGCTATACTGTGAGGCCCTGTCTTGGAAAAAAAAAAATCAACCGAGAAAAGAAAGAAAGAAAACAAACAGGCTTCTCTGGGATAATAATAAAATAAAGTATACTAAAAGGAGTGGGTAGAGGGTTGGGTGGGAGGAAGGTGAGGGAGCAGTGAGAGGGAGGGAGGGGGAACTGTGGTTGGTATGTAAAATGAAAAAAAAACTTAAATAAAAAATAATAAAAAAAAGAGCACAAAACAAGAAGACTAAGTGGGGAAACCCCCGGGTATAGAGGACAAAAAAAAGGATAATAAGTTAAAACAAAAACTAACACAGTACGATTAGATGAAATAAGCAGAAGGAAAAGAGCCCAAGAAAAGGTACAAAGAAACAGAGACCCACTTGTTCTCACACTCAGGAATCCCATAAAATACACCAAGTTGGAGTTCATAATATATACACAAAGGACCTGAAGAGTAAAATGATAGAAAAATATAAGTAAAACAAAATTAAAAAATAAAGGTAAAATTTAAAAATTCCATACATGATGGCTATGACATTACATTATGAGACAGAGAACCTCCAGTGTTGCTATTGAGTTCGTTTTCCTTGGCATCTACTGTTGAGCCTATAGCCTTCCCTTAAGGGGGCTTTCATTCCCCAGTGAGACTCCCTTAAAGCAAACCAAATTTGCAGGTGACTGTCAGTTGGAGATAGGCTCTGGGCTAGGGATGGGGATGGATCTACTAGGACCCCATTTGGTGTAGTGTTGCAGCCTGGTGCATGCTGCCTCAATCTCTGAGTTCATGTGCGTGCCTGTTCTGTTCTGTCTAGAAGGTCAATGTTCCATGGTGTCCTCCATCTTCTCTGGCTCTTAGACTCTTTTCACCTCCTCTTCCACAGGGTTCCTTGAGCCCTGAGCGGAGGGATTTGATGGAGACATCCCATTTAGGGTTGAGTATCCCAAGATCTCTCACTCTCTGCATATTGTCTGGCTGTGAGTCTCTTCTGTATTTGTTTCTATCTGCTGCAGGAGGAAGCGTCTCTGATGCTGGCAGAGCAGGGCACTGATCTGCTTCCCTGGCTGGAGTTTAGGCATGTGATTTTCTTTTTTAATTTTAAATTGTTATTTATTTATTTTTATTTTTTTATTTATTTTCCATACCACCCACAGTTCCCCTCCCTCACCTCCTCCTGCTTCCTTCTTCCCTTACCCCTATCCACTCTACAGAGAGGGTAAGGCCTTACATGGGGAGTCAACTAAGGATGGCATATCAAGTTGAGGCAGGACCAAGTCCCTCCCCCAGGCATGTAATATTTTTAATCTATTTCATGTTGTATTTTTTTAGGAGACGTTTATATGTGTTTGATGCTTTTACTGTTCTAACTTATCTTTAGATTTAAAATCCCATATGTCTTATTTATTTGCACATTTTATGTAAAATTTCAAATAGACAAAGTTCACAACATATAATAAGCTATTGGGCAATTTTATGTTATGTGTACTGTATGGTACTGTCAGGAAAAACCTTGAACACAGTTTATTTTAATTTATGAATTTATGGTTTATGAAATTATGATTTATGAATTGGGCAGCACTTCAAGCCAGAGAAGTTCAGTGTGGAGCTATAGCTTAGGGGTAGAGCACTTGCCTAGCAGCTGGCGTTCTCAGGGCTCAGGTTTCCCCTCCAGTGCCCTGCCCCCACCCCAAGAGGCTTAGAGAACTGTCTCTGCACATAGGCAGAGTGGAATCCTCATTAGAGGTTAATTGGTGCCCGTGACTGGTCAGGTCTTCGCTTGTTTCTTTTCATGTTAGGCTTCTGCTTGCTTACAGTGAAACCCACTGTTAAAGTTACTCCAGTCTAAAGTAATTCCACTGAAAAGTTTAAAATAATATCTTCGGGTATTTAAAACATGACTTAAATTATCAGAGAGTACTTTACCAGGGTTTTGATTGTTGAGTATCTGTTAGGGATAGGAATTAAGGTTTTGAATAATATGTCCACTTTCTTGTTTAACTAGAATAAAATGTTTTTAGTTTAAAAATTTGATAATTAAAATCAGCTTAATTTATATGAAATTTCCTCACACAGTGGATTCCATCTAGGTTTGTTTTTTGAGTAGCCAAATTATGAAGTATTTTGAGAAGTACTCAGTGTTATGGCACTAATAAATACTGAGTCATGCATTCTCAATGTGCAACTTTGATTTATATATGCATTTTGTCAAGTTTATGCAGGCCCAGAGGATACTAAACAAGTTTTTCTATCTTTAAACAATTGGTAGTTAAATTAGAAATCTTACCATTAGCATTTCCATCTGTTTCAATTTTTAAAAAATAATTATTTACATAGGATTTTTTTGTAACATAGTCTTATCAAAATAATTTCTAATGTATGTTGGTAGTATAATATCCTTTTTCTGGAGCTAAATTGTGTAAATGCTCTATTTACTGAGTCATCTTGGATACGTTTCCAAACATGGAGCGTCAGTCGTGTCTACAAAAGGGGAGTTGTAGTCCTTCCTATATCTGCCTCACTTCTGTAAGGTGCTTTTCTCACCCTGTAGGGAAAGCTAAAGAATTAAAGCATCAGTTGGCTCCAGTTTTACTTCTGAATCCTTGACAGGAATATTCCATTGCTGCTAATTCTGTTGAACTTTTGAGGGCTCTTTGGTTTTCTTCTGTCCGAAAGGTTGCTAGGCATGTATCTATATTTAGGGCTTCCATTTGAAACAATTGTGATTTGGCCTGAATTTTAGACTTAGATTTGCTTTAGATATTCATGGTAGTGTGGTGTGTATTGTCCGTGAGAAATTAGGAAATCGTGCTTCGGCTGCCTTGCTTAGCTTGTCTGTCTTATTATCAGAGCCGTATTGACCACTGATTGATTGTGAGTGCATTTTCACTGATAAAACATTTTTACCAAAATGTTCTTCCAAAACTGTTCAGCACGCTATGAGATACCTGCTCAGCCTGTCCTTTCCTTTGTCCCTGCAGTTCTCCTTTCAGTGACAAGGCGTGCAGGACTTCACTGAGGGCGTCATGCCAGTTCTCTGATGGCCACCGTAGTGCCTTACGTGTTACTCACTGACAGCAAAACACTACAATCACAAATGCAGGTTCAGTGAATTTGCATCTGATAAAACTTCAGAACTACAGAAATTTTATGTCAGATGCCAAAATAAATTTCCCAATAAATACACACCCATACTGTCCATACTATCAGCCCCTGGTTGCCAAATACAGGAGACCTTAGCAGAAACTCTTTGCCTACACAAAGCTACAATAAAGGTAGCAATTTTAGGTGATTTTGCTTTGACGCCTTATTCCACGATGGGATTGAATGGCAAAGGCTTTATGTTTATAGGATTCTTCTGCATCTGTTGCAGTGTACTTTAAATTGTTTCATTTGTAGTCCTGGGGTGAGCCTAGGACCTCACACATGATAGGGAAGTACTCCCTGGCTGGATTATACTTAGTCTTTTTTTTTTTTTTTTTTTTTTTTTAATCTTGAGACCAGATCCTGTTTAGTTTCCCCAGCTGAATTCAAACCTGTAAATCCTACTGCCTACCTGGGATTGCAGTCAGAAGTCAACACAACGCCTGGTGCCGTTGTATTTTTATAGTGCTGTTTATTAACTGGTCTGGAAGAACTTGCTTTGATTTTTTCCTATTGTTATGAAAACCTAATAGAATTTCAAAATTGCATGGGTTGAATGACACACTAACTGCAAAGTATTTTGAATAAATATCTTTTGAGTATATGATATATGCCATAGAGTGATCTATGCATTACAGACATTGCAGTGAACATGACTGAGCTCTTTTTTTGATTGAGTTTTTGAGAGATAGGCAAAAATGAAATAATTAAATATAAATGGAAAGTGCTTTTAAAATATTGTAGTGTTAGGGTTTTGCACATAATAGAGACCAACAGTGGTAACATAAGTGAAAAGATCTTAGGGTGTTAGACACTCCACAGAGGAGACAGCCAGAACATCCATGTGACTGTAGACCTGTAAACAAAAACCAAACTAGAATAACTATAAAACTAATTAGAATAATCAATCTGAAATTTTATCTCCCTCTAAACCCCAGGAATAATAATTTTTTCCTTACTAATTACTATTAGGACTAATAGTCAAAACAAAAACAGATGTTAGTGTTTCCAGTAGCATCAGTGCTCTGTGATGAAATGATATATAAAGCCTATCTGTTGCCTGTAGAAGACTGTCATAAACTACTCAGGCTCTTAAGCCTGCTATAGACTTCAGTGCTAGTTTGTAAGTTACTCATTGGGGGATATATACAGAAAGAATTGATCATAAATAAGTGGCATATACTATGCTCAACATGTACCATTAGCATTCAAGATAAATACATTATGAAGTATGGTAGTCCATGGGGCTCCAGAGAACAAGAGTCGAAAGTCTTGCTGTTTCGGATGATGCAGATAGTTGCGGTAAGTAAGGTCTAGCAGTAATGCCTACAAGATAAGCTATGATATGAGTTACTGAGTTCTCATTTGTCATATTTGTAGTTTGGAATATTGTACCTCTCAGACTGCCTTTCTTTTAAAACCAGGGCAGGTGACTTGAAAGAGATGGGCACTGATGATCACATTGTAGGAGACAAACCCTGACTATATATATATACTGCCATTGCTGTGCAGTCTTTGCTACTGCATGTTTTTAGACTTGAAATCTGACTGTAAAAAGTGAGTGTGTCTGTAGACATGCCTAATTACATGTATACAGATGTAGGTCCTTCTATGCAATCAGATCTACACTATCTGTTTGGTTAGACGTCATTATAACAAATGCTTGAGGTAAATTACCTTATGATGAAGAAATTTTATTGGTTTGTGATTTTGGAGATTTCAGACTCATTGTCCCATTGCTTTGGGTCTGTGCTAGTGCAGTACCAGGAGTCTGTGGTGAGCACTCTGCTCACCTTGGGTATTTACAGAGCAACAAAGAGGAGGAAACCAGCACTCTGTAGCCCTTCAGTCATACAGGACCAGAGAGGGAGGAGTCTACTTGGCCCTGCCTGTCAGATGGTTTGCCTCCCAGTAGTGGCACATATGGAGACTAGGCGTTCCACAGTGGAGAAGTATTTCACCTGAAAAACTATCTTATGTACTTCTCTTTGATTTAAAATGTTACTTTGGGCCTGAAGAAATGACTTAGCAGGGGACTGGAGTTCATTTCTCAACACCCACATTGGGTGGTTCACTGTAATTCCAACTGTAGGGGATCTGATGTCCACTTTGACATCAGTGGGCACCAGCATACACATGCACTAACACACGTGCACACACACACACACACACGAGTACATACTTTAAAATGTTATTTCTTTTCTTGTTCTACCAATAATTGAACATTTGATAATTTTTAGTTCTTTTATATATCAATGTAAAATGTATGACAGATAATTATTACATGGTTATTTTTCTTTTTTTAATGTGTAGATCATTTGGTTTTTATGTAGAAGTTACTGGTTTGGAGTGAATTGATAATATGTATTTTTATTTCCTAGCATGGTGTTAGCTTGTATTTACAAGATAAAGAAGGATTGTCACCTTTGGATCTTCTAATGAAGGACAGGCCAACTCACGTTGTGTTTAAGAACACTGGTAAGAATAGCTCCACACAGTTCGGCAAGGTGCAGCTTTAGTAACTCCTAGGAGTATTTATTCTGATTAAAATATTGAGGATTTATTTGTTTGAATATCTGTAAAGGACTTTTGGACTTTTACTTTCACATCTGTTGATTATTTTTATTTTTTTTTTATTCTTGTTTGTCTTTTTTTTTTTTTGGTTTTTCAAGACAGGGTTTCTCTGTTATCTTTAGAACCTGTCTTGGAACTAGCTCTGTAGATAGGCTGGCCTTAAACTCACATAGATCGGCCTGCCTTTGCCTCCCGAGTGCTGGGATTAAAGGCGTGCACCACCACCACTCCAATTTGTTTTGTCTCTTTTAGATTGTGTTTTTAAGAGTTAAAGCACAACCCAAGGAGTTGGCAGTTTGTAATTGTTATTATTTTAAAGCCATAATGTGCATCTAGAAAATAACACTAAGTAACTAAAAGAAAAGTAACTATTTGTTTTGTTTTGTTCTTTGAGACAGGGTTTCTCTGTAACTTTGGTGCCTGTCCTGGAACTAGCTCTTGTATATCAGGCTGGCCTCGAACTCACAGAGATCCGCCTGCCTCTGCCTCCCAAGTGCTGGGATTAAAGGTGTGTGCCACCACCACCTAGCTACCCACACATTTTAAGACTTAAAGTGTTGGTTCTTGCCTTTCGCCTTGTTTGAGATGCACGGCATCTCCCACATTAGCTGTTCTCCAAGCTTCTGGAATTCTCTTGGTTTTGCTCATCACCTTGTTGAAGTGCTGGGATTACAGATGCTCTCTCCATGTCTGGCTTCTACATGGATCCTGGGGATTTGAACTTAGGCCCTCCACTTTGTGGCAAGCACTTTTGCCAACTGAACCTCCTCCCAAGTCCTACTTGCACATATTAGTGTCACTTTTTCCACTTTTTTTTTTTTTTTGCCCTTTTGGTTTTGGAAATGTGAATTTACAGGAAAAGAGAAGAGAATTAATGGAAGTATTGCATAGTTTCTATCTAAGCCAAGTGAGAACACAATCATTGCCCTTCCCCCACCGCATTGTGCATGACAATCAAAATTTTGTTCTAGAATATTTTCAGACTTCCAGAATAAAACTGAAGACTTATCACAAACTTTCCTCTGATTAAGTTTTATATCAGTTTAAAGGCTCTTTCTCTAGTCATTGTGATTTTGTGTATCAAGAGTGAACTGTAAAAATGAATGTTTGTCTTGGGTGTGTTAATTTACACCTGTAATCCCAGCACTTGAGGTGGTGGCAGGGTGAGGAGGTCAAGGCCATGTTCTGTTACATAATGAACTCAGAGGCCATCTTGCACCCTGGAAATCCCATCTTAATTCCTCAATTCCCCTAAAAAAGAAAAAAGTTAGTGTTTGTATAGTAACATGTAGTAACAGTGATACTATGCTCACTTTTATAAACACACATGTATTTATAAAGCTTATACTTAGATTTTCTTGGAAATAAGGTAGACATTGCAGGTGATGTCACTCAGCTGGAGGTTACATGCACCCTGTTAGCTCCCAGTGAGGCCCATACTGTGATTATTCACATCAGGTTCAGGTGATGTCACTCAGCTGGAGGTTACATGCACTTGTTAGCTCCCAGTGAGGCCCATACTGTGGTTATTCACATCAGGTTCAGGTGATGTCACTCAGCTGGAGGTTACATGCACTTGTTAGCTCCCAGTGAGGCCCATACTGCGGTTATTCACATCAGGTTCAGGTGATGTCACTCAGCTGGAGGTTACATGCACTTGTTAGCTCCCAGTGAGGCCCATACTGCGATTATTCACAGCAGGCTCAGCCTTTCACTCTGGCTTGGATTTTCTGAGTTTTAGAATTTTCTAGAATTATACACTGTACTAATAGATTCATATTTATAAATATACAGGCTAATTTAGTTTCTATTGAGTCATGTTTCGGGTAAACTGATGATTATTGTGTTTCTGTAGTTATAGGCTAAATTGTCATTCACTTAAATTCTAACAGAATAAAATCTTAACTTCTATTTCAGATCCCACAGAAGTCTATACTTGGGGCGATAACACAAACTTTACTCTGGGTCACGGAAGCCAGAAAAGCAAGCATCACCCAGAGCTGGTGGACCTGTTCTCCAGGAGCGGCATTTACGTCAAGCAGGTATTCTGAAAGATCATCCGTGTGCTTTGAGAGATAAAATAAAGTATTTGTTAGTTTGGATTTTGCACATTTTTATTCTTTTGAAGGTCTAACAACATCTTAATGAAGAAATCCATTAGGAATTTGCCACTTACGGTTTTTACTGTATTAGCTTCAGTCATATATGTAAGACGTATGTGTAAGGGGTGCTAAGCCATTTATTTCTCAAGTCATGTGTCAGAGGTCGGTGTTAATTCTGGTACATGATCCTGAATTCTTAAGTGTGAGTGACTGTGCCCTTTCCACTGATAACATGTGAAGCTCTTCTGCATGGTCGTCTGTCCTTCTGCTGAGCTGTGTTTTACTTCCTCAGACTGTGCACCCTCAGTGTGTTCCTCCCCGTGAACATCCTGTGTCTGTGCAGACTGTGCACCCTCAGTGTGCTCCTCCCCGCTAACGTCGTGTGTGTTTGCAGACTGTGCACTCTCAGTGTGCTCCTCCCTGCTAACGTCCTGTGTGTGCGCAGACTGTGCATCCTCAGTGTGCTCCTCCCCATTGTCATCCTGTGTGTATGCAGACTGTGCACCCTCAGTGTGTTCCTCCCCGTGAACATCCTGTGTCTGTGCAGACTGTGCACCCTCAGTGTGCTCCTCCCCGCTAACGTCCTGTGTGTGTGCAGACTGTGCACTCTCAGTGTGCTCCTCCCTGCTAACGTCCTGTGTGTGCGCAGACTGTGCACCCTCAGTGTGCTCCTCCCCATTGTCGTCCTGTGCGTGTGTGCGCTCACTCTCCTCTTAGGCTTCTTTTTCATTTGCCCTGGGCAGTCTTGTAAAGCATTTAATTAAACAAGCCTGAGGTCTTATTTTTGCCGTTCACACTGTAGTCACTTTAATGCTAAGGTTTTTACATTTTATACCTCAGATCTCATCATTTGAGTTCACCTTTGTCTTATGAGTTGTGTTAACTTTTCTGTTACTGTAAAGAAGTGCCTGGGACTTACTGAAAGGACGGTAGATTTGGTTTTGATCAAGTTGTGGAGTCCATATTTCTTTGACTGTCTCTGTGTCTGATGAGATAGCACAGCCTGTCAGAGAGAATGGTGGAAGGCACTGCTCTCCTAAGAGCAGCCAGAGACACCGAGTGTAAAGGAGACTGCTATCCTATGGTTCCCCTGAGGGGTTCCCCAATGATCTTTAGCCTCCTGCTAGCCACACTTGTTGAGTTTCTACCAGCTTTCAGTAGCACCACCTGAGGACCAAACCTTTTACACAGAGTCTTTGGAGGACACTCCAGATTTAAACCAAGTGTGAAGCTAGCTTCCAAGCTTCTTCTCAGTGGTTTCTTGGATAGTGATGATCGTGTCCTAATTTGACTCCCAAGCTCTGCTCTTTTCCTTTCTGTTATTCACGTCTATTCCTTGTTGGTACTATTTTGTTTTGAAGTAATTAGTTTAACCGATTCACCTTTGGGTAAATCCAGAGTGTATGACTTAGAATGTCAGGCCTTTTCTAGTCTGTAATTTCCATCATCTCCTCCCCACCACCCCCATGTGTGTGTTTGTGTCTGTGTGTCTCTGTGTGTGACTTGTGTTTCTGCTTGACCCAGAGTAATAGCCTGGAGATCTTTATAGTGTACTGACTTCTCCTAAGGTCACATGTCTTTACACACCCTTTGCTCATATTTGAAATGGAATACTCAGTTTATAAAATTACTGTGTATGCCTGGCTTGCCTCTGACAGTTCTGGTTTTGATGGTTTTCTGGTAGAATTGTTAGTGTCACACCTTCCTAGGCCGGGATGAAGGGGGGAGGGCCTTGGGCTTCCCACAGGGCAGGGTACCCTGCCCCCTCTTAAGGAAGCAGTGGGAGAGAGGAGGGTTAGTGGGGGGGTGGGAGGGGACTGGGAGAAGGGGAGGAAGTGTAAATCTTTTTGAATGAAAAAAGAATATTAAAAAAAGAATTGTTAGTGTCATTAACTAAAAAAATATGGACACTGAATGATATGACACCATATTAGGCCTTGGTATAACACCACAAAGGCTATATTCTTTAAATTGAAAACCATGATCTGATGGGTCATAACTAGCAAGATTTGTTTGCTTTTTAATGAAAAAGTTAATTATAGAGAAGGTTCAATTTTGAAAGCTTAGGCATAGGAGCTTGTTTAGGAAGGGAAGAGACTAGAGAATGTAGAGAATGTAGGATGCTGTCGTTAAAGCTGTCTCTAGACCTAAGGACCTTACCATAGTGAAGGACTTGGGTGAGACTGATGAGCCTGCTGTCAGTCAGGAGTGAACATGGGGGATGAGCTGTAAGAGCAGGGGTGGGACATATGACAGCTGTGTAGTCCCTTGGGCTCAGTCTGTGTCAGTCTGAGCAGGTCCTCAAGGGGTATTTACGGTGGTATGGCATTCCTCTAATTGTTTGTCTAGGAGCATAAAATAGTAATCTATTCACAGGTATTAATGACCGAACACATTTATGGTATTCGAAAGATGTTTTCCTTTTCTGAGTTTTTAGTGTTAGTGCTAGATTGTGTGGTCTTGAGTGGGGAACTTTTGTCAGCACTGATGGGATAATGGTGCTATTAAGGGACCTAGAGTGTGACTGTGCTATCTGGTCCTATTTTATATGCATTATAAAAAGTTAAATCTGGTCTACTTGATGGTATAAAGTTTAGAACAATATATTAAAAAACAAAAAAATTCGCTAATGAAAGGAAGTAGAAGTTGAGGATCAAGGGGATTTTATTTACTCTAGACCATGAATAAGAGAAGCTCTGTGGACAGGTGTGAGAGAAGAGGATTGTAAATTCCAGTTCAGAAAGCAGAAGCTGGCTGAGAATGTTTACTGAGCACAGTTAGATGCAGGGAAAGAGGCTGGCTCTGTAGTGCAGCACCAGATGAACCGACCCTCACCCTTTGCATATCCTAGAGAACTGAAGTGAAGAACCTTTCTAATTGTTTAAAAATTCCAAGCGTTAAGTTCTGCTATCATGGGTTCTTTAGTAGTGGGATAAAAATGAATATGTAATTGAAACAAATATATTCGTTTTGACTCAAATAATTTTTTTCTTTCAAAAATTATAACTTTACAAACTTGGGATTGGTTTTTAGACTTTATTGTATTTATGGTACAGGTAAATGAGTATTTTATATTCCTTTTTTTTTGGACAGGCATGTGTTTATAGAACTCTCAGTAGTCCATAGATTTCTGTAGCTCAGCTTATAATTTTCTTATTTTCCAAAGGATCATGCCTTTCTGGAGAATGATTCTAGGATTTTTTCTTTCTCTCTCATCTTTGTGTATCTTCAGAGAGAAGGAGTTGTAGCGTAGTAAGGTGTGGAGAGTGATGTAATGCTGCCATGAAAGCAGCAAAGCATGGCCTCTGGGCTAGATGTAAGCACAGGTGCATTCAAAACTGCTGGGAGTTTGCTGTTTCTACCCCCGCTGATGCAGTCCACTTGCTTCAGTTTGCTTATTTACGGAATATGTGAGTGCCAACTGTGTGTCAGCAGCCGGTGGAAGGTTGGAAATGGGAAAGAGAAAGACTTGAAAACAAATACAAAATTCTTTAAGACTTATAATGATATTAAAGCTATATTTGATAAAAAAACAATTCAAGAAAGGACACAATGCTTCTCCAATTGTGTATTACCAAATCTTTCTAAAAATACTCTTTTGATGTTTCTAGTATTTTTATTAATAACATAGATTTTGTTTGATAGTCTTATTCTCCATTTTACACTCTGCTCAGTTCTTGCTGTTTGGCACCTTAGAAAACAAAGGACAGTTAATTTTCCACTGAAGACTGAACGCGTACATTCCAGTGCTAATCTCCCGCTTCATTGCTTTCTTTGTTCCCTTCCCCTGTGAGTGTTTATGGGTATAATTTAAAATGAGGCTTATGTATTTTTTAATTTTTATTTTAGAACACTTATAAAGAGAATAGTATAGTGAACACCCCAAACGTATTGTCTAGCTATACAATTAACAATATTCCTCTTAAAGAATTGAAATGAAGAGGATTTTTTTCTGGAGAGTTTTTTTTAAAATTTTTAATTTTATTTTATATGCATTGTCATTAGGGTATCAGATTCTTAGGAAATGAAGTTACAGCCAGTTGTGAGCTGCCATGTGGGTGCTGCAGATTGAATCTGTGTTCTTTGTAAGAGCAGCCGGTAATCTTAACTGCTGAGCCATCTCTCCAGCCCCTTTTCGGAGAGTGTTTTTGTTGTTTTATTTTTGTTTTTTTTTTTTTAGAGACTTTTAACAATGTAGTTTTGTTTTCTCCTTAGGTGGTGCTTTGCAAATTTCATTCAGTCTTCCTGTCCCAGAAAGGGCAGGTTTATACCTGTGGGCATGGTCGTGGTGGACGCTTAGGCCATGGAGATGAACAGACATGCTTGGTAATCGAGTCATTACATAGTAGACATCAGTAAAGCCATGATAAGTTGGAAATATCAGTTAATTTTTATATCCTAACTGTGAAGCAAAATAATGTTCAAAATTAGTAATAGTTTTAAGAAATTTGCTTCTTAGTATATCGCATAAAAATTAAAGACTTAAAAGTGAAAGTATATCAAAATATTTGGCATATAACAAGTACTGGGTCAGGAAATATATGTATTTATAATATATGTATATGTGTATATAAAGAGTTTAAAGGTCAGACTAATTATAAAACCCTTTCTCTTACAGGTTCTTATTTCCTTAAAATATGCATGATCTAAAAAAGTGAACAATATTGTTCAAATGTTAGTATTTATGTTACTGAAACTTAAGGTAATTGGAAGAAACTTAGTTATTATATGCCAGGAAAAGTTTGATTTTTTAAAAAAATCATCTATTAAAGGAAAGAAAACACCAACATTAATAGCTTTCACTTCTTGAGTATTTGGTGTACTTGAAATTAGGGTCAGGGTTAGTACTTACAGTGAGCCTCACAGCGGTTTTGTCAGCTGCAAGCGCTTCTGTCTATGTTGTGTGCATTACACTAACACTAAGAAAGCAGTCGTTTATTGATTGCTAGTTCTCAGATAAGGAAAATGAGGAAAAGTTAAAAATTTGGTTGAGATCA
Organism: Ondatra zibethicus; assembly: GCA_004026605.1. Lineage (NCBI taxonomy): Eukaryota > Metazoa > Chordata > Mammalia > Rodentia > Cricetidae > Ondatra > Ondatra zibethicus. The sequence continues at coordinate 28,728 of PVIU01008532.1, forward strand.
AATAGATAGGAAATGGCTAATGTGAGCTTTGAGTTCAGAATGAGTAAAAAAACTGAATAGTGTATGCTTGGTTATTTCTTGAAGGGAAGTTGTGTTCTTTCCATTTCTCCCTAAAATACCAAAGAGCAAAGGGCTCTATCTTAGTTAGGGTTTCCATTGCTGTGAAGAGACACCATGCAAGCCAACTCTTACAATGAGACACATTTAATTGAGGTAGCTGCTTACAGTTTCAGAGGTTCAGTCCATTATCACCATGGTGGGGAGCATGACATTGTGCAGGCAGACATGGTGCTGAAAAAGGAGCTGCTACGTGTTGATATGCAGGCAACAGGAAGTAGACTGTCTCACTGGGTGTGGCTTGAGCATATATGAGCCCCCAAAGCCTGCCTCCACAGTGACACACTTCCTCTAACAAAGCCACTCCTCTTAATAATGCCACTCCCTTTGGGGACCATTTTCTTTCAAACCACCACAGGTTCCTGTTCCTTTTCCTTTTATTCATGTTACTAAATTTGCATTTGGGATACAGTAGGGCTTAAAAGTCACTTGAGAACCAAAAGTACTGCTATACCTGACATGAGAGTGATTCTTGAATTCACAGGTGATCCCACAAGTTTTCCTCTGACCTCCACACATGTGCCAATGCTTGCACACACGTGCCTGTGCATACACACATACACACACAGAGAAAAAATTTAATAAACAGTTTAAAAAAATGTTTTAAAACTCACTTGAATTATTTCATTGAAGTGCCCTACTGATCTTATATCTATTCTGCTTAATGTTATTACCTGCCCTTTGCTGAGATGTAGACCTTGCCTTTGGAAGGGGCAGTCTTCTAGTCGTATCGTTTTGGACGCAGTGTCACAGAGTCTGTGTGCATTTTTATGTAAATAATCGCTGTAGATTAGTGTATTATGATAAAGTCAACTCCGTTTCCTAGGTTCCCCGGCTTGTGGAAGGACTGATTGGTCACACTTGTTCCCAAGTGGCAGCTGCCGAGGATCACACTGTTGTATTAACTGAAGATGGATTTGTCTATACATTTGGTCTCAACATTTTTCACCAACTAGGAATTATTCCTCCACCTTCCAGCTGTAATGTTCCCAGACAGGTAAACTTCTCTTTTTAACCAATAAGGTGTTTATTTGCTATAAAATTTATATGGATAAAAGATGTAACGTATTAATGGAGAAACTGTATTTTCTTAGTTAACTTCATCTTCAGTGCTATGATATATACTTTTCTGATGTGACCTATGCGGCTTGAGTCCAGGAATCCTGACTAGCAGTAGTGAGAAAATGAAGAAAGGACAGATAGACGTATGTATAGGAAAGCGAGGATCAAGTGGTGGTGCGCTTACTTTGTTGGAGCAGTTACCCACTACCACCAGCACCCTGCAACTGCAGCATGTTTATTAGGTGCAGCACAGGGGCAAGGATAGCTGGTCCTTGTAAAAGGTCTCTGTATACAGTCTCAGGTTGTAAACATCCAGGAGGAGGAGGGAGCTGCAGTTGCTAGCCTTTGTACACACTGTCCAGTTGCTCAGAAACACTTATATTCAAGCTCCTGAGGGAAGCTTTGCCATTGCTCTTGAACTTCCCCCAGGTGAGGCTTTGCTGCTTCCTTGCAGCTGAGGAATTAGAGCCCGCCACATACTGTGCCCATGTCAGCAATGCACATTAACTCAGGACCTCACGCATTCAGGGCTTCTTATGCTCCCTGTATTTTTCTCTTTGCATAGGAAAATGACAGTACAAATTGGCATTCATTTGAAGTTAAAAATGAAAGCACGGGGGAGGTTATGCACTTGGGGGATTACTTACTAAATTACCTTAGAGTTAATTTTAAAGATTAAAAAAGAAATTACTTGTAATTGTGTGTGTGTGTGTGTGTCTGTGCACCTGAGGGCAGGTGCCTTTTGGGTGTCAGAAAAGTCCCCTGGAGCTGGAGTTACAGGTGGTTGTGAACTATCTAATGTGGTCCTAGGAACTGAACTCAGGTTCTCTGCGAGAGCAATGTGAGTTCTTAACCCCTGAGCATCTCAGCAGCCCGCAGATTGGACTTTAAAGTGTTTAGAAACAGAGATGAATGTGGTTGATTTTTTTCCCCCTTTTTGTTTTTCCCTTTTTTGGTGCTAGGGATTGAAGCCAAGATTCTTGCAAGCTAGATAAGATTTTTACTACTTAATTTACTCCCAGTCCCAGATTTTTTTAGTTTGAAGCTTGGTTTATCAATGTAACATACCTGCACAAATGAGGCACTAAGGAAAAAGCCTTTGCTTTTTTGTCTCTACTCATGTCTCACCTGCTGACAAGAGGGTATGTGGGTCAAAGTTCGCTGTTTTCCCACTCCAATCAGCACATGACCACCATCAAAAGGTGCCCGTTCTCCAAATTTAGAAACCTTACATGGACTAGGAGGAGTACTCTAAATTACTGTTTTATTAGACTCATCACCCATGACAGGTATTTTTATTGCATCACACTTTACAGCTTATTTGTCTTATATATTAAATTCCTTTTTGGTTTAATCCTTTGTATCTAAAATTATTATTGAATTGACAATTTTAGTTAAGCACATAAATCTTCTTCTTTTCTCTTCTGGATTGCTAATGGATCAGCAGTATTTCTCCAGGATATTTGGGTGTAGTCTCTAGTTGGATACTTTCAGAAAGATCTGTATTTTCCAACTTACTGTCAATTTGTGGGTGTTTAGTTTTGTGTAGTTCTTTAGGAACAACAAATAGATTGTATTCCATTTTATTGTCATAGTATGGCCATCTTGGAATCCTAGGTTGATAGGGAAGATTCAATTTCCCAGGGGTCACATGGCAGTATTTGAAGACGGTTTCAGAAGGAGTGGGGCTAGTGATGCTAATGATAGCTACCTAGTGGGTAGAGTCCAGGTATGCATAAGACAGTCCTTCATGGGAGAAAATCATCTGTGCCAAAATGTCAGGCACGCTGCTATTGTGAGAGCCTGCATATAGCTGATTTAAAAATCACCATTTTTTTAACATTGCTAAAATTATAATGATTTTGGTTTTATACAATACTAGTTTGGCTTGTGAAAGCTGATGGCTGAAAGTGGCTACATCAGTGTGTTCTGAGGAGCTGGTCTCAGTGGTAGTGGGGAGGTGGCCAGCAGTTGAGAAGACAGTGGCTGCTTACTACCTGGTGTACTGTGTCTTAGACAAGATTGCACGAGATCTTAGATATCTAGTCTGCTGTAGTCTTACTTGTCATTCTGAACAGATACAGGCAAAATACCTGAAAGGAAAGACTGTCACTGGAGTAGCAGCAGGCAGGTTTCATACTGTGCTGTGGACTCGAGAAGCTGTTTACACGCTGGGACTGAATGGTGGACAGCTGGGTAAGTAATCTTTCATGGCCATATCTGAAAACTGCAGTGTGATCTTAGGATATGTATTTTATGGTTTGCTTATTTGTGTAAATTTTTAGGTCACTTACTGGATCCCAATGGAGAAAAGTGTGTCACTACCCCTCGTCAAGTCTCTGCCCTTCACCAAAAGGATATTGCCATGTCTTTGGTAGCTGCAAGTGATGGTGCCACCGTCTGTGTTACCACAAGGGGAGATATTTACTTACTTGCAGACTATCAGTGCAAGAAGGTGGCAACGAAGTATGTATATTTCTGGAAAAGAAGCCTGTTATTATAAGCTCTAAGACTCTCCAGCTGCTAGGTACACACCATGCTTCGTGAGATGACAGAAGGGAGGGAAAACTAAGTGTGGTTTTCTTTGATTTCTTGTTTTTTGACAAGGATCTAGTAGACATAGAAAAGTTTTATTTTTTGAGTCATATTTAACATAAGATATGTTGTAAGGAGGGGCCGCTTGTTTGTCCCGGCCACCCTGCTTGCTTAGCCCTGAAATAACCACACAGAAACTGTATTAATTTAAACACTGCCTGGCCCATTAGCTCTAACTTATTGGCTAACTCTTAAATCTTGATTTAACCCATTTTTGTTAATCTGTACCACCACGTGGCTGTGGCTTACCGGCAAGATTCTAACCGGCATTAGTCTGAGGCGGAGGATCCATGGCTTCTCTGACTGCCCTTCTTCCTCCCAGCATTCAGTTCTGTCTTCTCTGCCTACCTAAGTTCTGCCCTATCAACTAGGTCAAGGCAGTTTCTTTATTCGTTAACCAATGAAAGCAACACACAAACAGAAGGAACTCCTACATCAGTTAGTTTCCCTTTTAATGTATCTGGTGCACAGAACTAGACTAATCCTCATTCTTGGTTTATAATACAGTGTCATCTGCAGACTTTAATATTTTATACATTGTTAATTAAAAAAACAATTGTTTACCTTAAATACTCTGCCCAGTCTCACTCTTCACATCTTACTGGTGTCTGCATCTCCTTGTACAACATTTCCTGTTGTGTTTAGCATGCCATAGTAACATGCAGTAAACTAGCTGTTACTTGCGATATCAAAGAATATAGAATCAAATTTAAACATGGGTCCACTTGCCAGTTGTAGTTTTCTGCCTTTCACTCCTACACATACTCAGTGTGTCACCTGTGATTTTGTTTAGAGTGATACAAAGAGCAGTGTTTAAAAATAATTGAAATAATCTTGTGTTTCTGATACATTTTGGTCTGTAGTAGTTGATTAATCCATATCTGATTTGACAGTAGTGTATTAGCTTAGGTCCTTTCAAAGTATTCCCCTTTTGTAGAAAAACCTTTCCTTTTTTTCAGACTGATATTTAAGAACAATATTTGAACAATGTTTTATTCTATTATATTTCATTAGAGTAGGGACTAGCAAGCGTGGAAAAAAGTTTTTGTACAACTATAACTGTTTCCTGGAAAAGTATAACAGTTCTTGGAAACATTTAAATTTGAGCACAGTGAACATTCTATTGCTTATGCATGAAGTGAAGATAAGATGGTGACTTCTTCAGGCTGTTTATGTGAAGCCAGTGCCAAGCTGAAGTCAGACATCAGGTTACTGAAGTCTGTCTTCCCTATCTGACATTGATGAAAATGTATCACATGTGTTCCATAGAACCAATTGAATAGGTATGAGTTGGCTTGTGGAATGTTAAGTTGTAGTTTTAATTAACATATACAAAGCATTTTAAAGTTTCCGCTGAATACATTAAATTGTGTTCCAAATTTTCAGTAAGAAATTGTTTCAATACAGATTAAATTACTACATGGTAACTTTGAAAGTACTAGTTTTTCAAAGCAAGTGTCCTTCTGAGAGGTAAGACAGCTGCAGAGTAGCACTGGGCAGGCTCTGCACATCAGACAGACATGTGTGGCTGGTGCATGAGGGGAGTAGTGGTGACGACCTTCATGGTATGTGTGACTGGTTAGGATTGGCATATTTAAGCATTTCTATTTTATTTTTAATTTTTTTTAATGTTAAGATATGGGTATACTTAGGAGCTAATAGCCTTCCAGTGAATGAGCCTTCAAGTTAATGTCTTCCTTAGCAAGGAGGGGGTTTCATGGTGTAGGTAGAGGATTTGAGAGGAGAGATGTGCTGTAGGAAGAAAGAGCTGCCTGTGAGGAACTGCAGTGAGCAGAGGTGGAATCCTTTTACTTTCCTTGTCAGTTATTGTTTGAATAGTTATTTCTATAAAATTAAGCATGTGTGCTTTAGAAAATGCTAATTTACGATTTTTGTTTTTTTTACTCAGACAACTAAACTTGAGAAAGGTTCTTGTATCTGGAGGCTATATGGAATACAAGGTTGATCCTGAACATTTAATAGAAAATGGGGATCAGAAAATATGCATCCTTGCTCTGGATGGAGCTGGAAGGGTGAGTGTGTATTTATGTTAAAGCCAGTCCTGTGATTTGTGGAGATGTGATAGTGTGAACTGCCTGGCTTTGGTGGTGGCTGCTGATGCTCCTTCCCTTCTTTGACACAGGACTGTCTCTAATCCAGTGGTCACAGGACTGTTGCTAAACGCATTCTAAAGGTTCATTTACTGCTATTAAAAAAAAAAACAAGTAGTTTGAATTATTTGGTGTGTAAACTGTCTGTCTATAAACAGAGTTGAAGGGTGTAGATAGAAGATAATACCATTTAATTATTTTATAACAGTAAACAGGCAATATATTACACATTTGGGCCATAATTAAAAAGTATTGACCCCGATTACAACTTTATGTAAATGTACACATTATTTATGTATGCAGAGATTATGATGCCCTTTATTCTAATAAGTATAAAAATAATATGCTTCTAGGTCTTATTTCTTAGCTGTAGTTTTCTTTCCTAGTAGAAATGTATCAATACATTTCTCATAAAGAATCACTAGTTTTAAATGTTTTTAATTATTTGTGCGCGCCCATGCTGTAGTGCACTTCTATGGAGGCCTGAGAAAAAGTTGGGGGAACTCTTTCTCTCTTTATACCATGTAAGCCCCGGGTATTGAACTCAGGTTATCAGGCTTGGCAGCAAGCACTTTTAACTGGTAACCCATTTCACCAGCCCTACCTAAAATATATTTTTTAATTATATATTTAAAGACATGCTTTAAATATATAAGTTACAGGCTCATAATTATAAATTATATATATTTTAAGCTTTAAGTGGTATTATAAAGTTTAAATATATTTAAATTTCATATATTTAACTTTTATGTATTAGTAATACTGATAAAATTACACACAGGGTAAGAAACCAGTTTTCTTGTCATAAAATAATGACATAAGATATTTTGTGAGGTTTAAATAGTGCAAATAGTGATATGAAGTTTCACATTTAAGAGTTGAACAGTCACGTCTGGACATGTTTGTCAGTACCACAGAGTGCCCCTCCCTCCTCATGAAGCACCACAGACAGGCATAGTGGTGCTTTCCTGCTGTCCTAGTGCTCTGGAGGCCGAGCCTATGCTGGCTGCATAGGAAGACGGAGTGCAGCGTGGGCTGCTTAGAAAACCTCAAAGAAACAGACACCACAACAAGATGTAATTGCAAAGCTCCACCTGCTGGTGTGTTTATAATACAAGGTTATGAGGAGTCAGTCTTTTGGAAATCATCAGTTTTAACTGGATACGGTGGAATGATACTCTTTAATCCCAGTGCATAGGACAATGAGGCCAGGATTCATGAATTCTCAGGCTAGTCTGCACTGTATAGTAGGCTCCTGTCTTAAAACAAGTCAACGGCCCTTCCCTTCTCTGTCAGCAGTTTCCAGCTTAGAATGTGACATGTGAGCAGACAGAGGCACCGCCTCTGTAGATGAAGCTGTGCAGGACAGCCCAGCACCCTCTTTTACATCCTTCTGTACCTTAGCGCTACTCCCTGTGCTATTCCCAGGACTGCTAGGAGTCCCTAAACTGGGATGACTTCTTTACCTAAGACCTTGTTTTAGTTATACAGTTAAGTATATGTATATCTTTTTATCCTTGAGAGTGAGTTGGATTGATTTTGGTAATTACATGACATTAAAGTGTTGGATCTAACATCTTAGTGTGCTATAATATTCCAGCAGGACTGTTTGCCCCAAGCAAGTCATGTGGAAAACAGCTTCTCCTTTGGGGGAGTGCCATGGAAACACATTTAGTACTTCATGTTGCTTAATCTACTTTCTTGAAAGGTGTAGTTCTCCAACATCATCTTGATTTTTTTAGTATCTCTTTTTTTTCTTTTAATTTATTTTATGTGCATTGGTGTTTTGCTTGCAAGTATCTCTCTTTTCTGTGGAAGAATAATTCTTGAAAAACACGAGTGAAGGCTTTTATTTTGACTGCACTGCACTGTTCAAATTTTGCTTGTTCTGATGTCTTATTGCTTTATATTGAGCCGTGGTTTGGTTTCATTTTAGGTGTTTTGCTGGAGATCACTTAGCAGTTCTCTGAAGCAGTGCCGATGGGCCTATCCACGCCAGGTGTCAGTCTCCGATATTGCTTTAAATAGAAATGAAATTCTGCTTGTCACACAGGATGGGGAAGGATTTAAAGGAAAATGGGTTGAAGACAAAAGAAAGAATTCTGAAAAGAAAGGTCAGTTTATATGACTGCTTCCATACTCTAGTCGGTCTTTAATGTGATGGTACCGCTAGGCTTACTCCGAAATGTTTGTGTATTCGCCTTTGTGGTTAGGTCCGTGTCTGTCTCCCATAGATATCAGATCACCTATGACCCAGGGCATGGCCACCCCTCTCTGTTGTTAGTATTTGATGTATTCTTTGGCACATTGTGGTCCTTCATTATGTTGTCTTGAACCAATGAATTAATTGTTTCGTGCTTACAGTATATCTTACAAACATTTATGATTACTCTGAGAGTTACATACTCCTCAAAATTATAGAACGTAAAAGGTTACATAATATTGATTTGTTGTGTTTTATTTCTTTATAGATGACTCAGGTCTGTAATATGCAAGGTGCATTGGCTATGTACTAGGTACAGGGAAGGGTTTTAATGATAGGAAAATGTGGGAGATGAGCCCCCTGGTCCCAGGCACTGATAGCAGATAGAGCCAAGAGACACCTTTTATTTCAGTTTTCTTGAGACAGGTAACTAATGTAATGTGAGTTTCTTAAGAGCATAGGGATAGAAATAACATTGTTAGAGGAAACATAGTAAAGTCTAGGAGACTGAAGTAGACTACATTTGAAAGTGTAGCCAGAGCACAGGTCTGCCTTGTAAGAAGATTGGTGAGTCTTTAGTTTTATATCAGTCTTACTGGTCGGATAGAATTCATGGACACATGCTCCCTCGGCTGCTCTTCAGTGTTTTCCCCCGTGCCCCTTCCTGTACATCTAACAGTTACCAAGTTGTGCTACTCCTATCTTAAATGTTTTTTTAATTGTTATTTCCCCTCTCTTGATTGATTGCTCCAGTCCCTATCATCTTTTATTATTTCCGTGTGTGGAATTAAAGTAAGAGAGTCTTTGTGTATATTCTCTAAGCATTTTTTCTGCTGTAGCCAGAATAATTTCTTTGTAAGTGCCATGTCTACATGGAAACATTTTGATATTTTGTTTTTATAGACTGAATTTGACTAGTTTAGTCATTTCTCTAAAGTATGATCATACTTAGTAGATTGGCTACCAAGGGTAGGGGCGTTTCTGTCCTGCTGACTTTTGTTTGCCCTCTATTGGTGATCACTAAATCACAGTTGCACAGTGATCATTCCTGTATTTGCTTAGTGCCTGCAGGAGAAAGGAGGGAGCTTGTGGTGACACTTAGGTTCGTACAAAGCTAGTATAGATAGAGTTACCAGTGTGAAAGGTGGCTTTGGCTGCAGTGTGGAAGGTGTTTTCTGGGAGAAGAAATTGTGACCAATACTGAAAATTGTCTGTATGTGTAGTGAGTATGCAACACCGAAGTGTTGAAGATAGAGAGGTTCTAAGTTCTTCAGAAGGACTTCATGTGTACTTTTACAGTTTTCAAATCATTTTTATTCCAGTTACTCCTAAATCTTTTTAATACTTTCATTGCAGCCTTGATTAATGATAGTTCATTTATTTTCTTTTTAGCAGACATTTTACCAAACCTACATCATTCCTCACCAGATGTGTCTTGTGTCTCTGATACAAATAGTGTGTATGAAAGAATTCGACTTGAGAAACTTCCTTTTGCTCATAGAGCTGTTAGTGTCAGCACAGATGCGAGTGGGTGCAACTTTGCAGTCCTACAGTCAGACCCTAAAACAAGGTATAATTGTCTTTAATACATTTTATTTTTAGAAGGAATAATCATTAGACCTTCTTCTGTTTTCAGTAGCTCCTGATGCAAATTAAATTGAGGAGCTGTTACCAAGCTCTCGTGACCTTCAACAGATGAGTGTGTTACAAGGGTGATCAGGAGGGAGTGTTGGCTACACTGGGGATAGTATGTGTCCCCCTAGTTTATAACCTGATTTTGAAAACAAAAATGCACGTGCCTACAAAGGGTCTGTCTTTAGTACATGTTAGACTTGGGGTTCTCAGATTCTGAAGAATGGATTATAAATATTTTTTTGGTATAAAAGTTTCTGACTTTTAAATGTGATAATTGACAAAAATGAGGTGTTGTGGTCGCATGTTGGGTGAACATGTTCTGACTGCATTAGTTGAGGGAGAAGATGAACATCAGTGGCATTGTTGGGAGGGAGGAGGGCCGGGAGTCAGGTGACCATCCATTCTGGTTTGCTTAGGTTCCCAGTTTAGCACTGAAAGTGTCATAAGCTGGGAAAACCCCCAGTCCAAGGCAAAGCAAGAGCATCAGTCACCTTCCTTGGTAGATGAAGAATAGAGAACAGGGTATGATTATAGACATACAGCACTCAGGGTGGTAGAATGATTGTATATATTTTCACTTGCTGAGTAACAACTATTCTTGATCTGTGACTTTATTTGCTTAGTTCCTTTTTTTTTTCACTTGTAAAATAAGTTATGTAAAAAAGGAAAAACTTGGAAACTTTTCTTATTTTTATTTTCAGTTATGCTGTTTAAACAGGTTGATAGAATATTTAAAATCTTTTGGGTGATATTCTTGTATTTAGAAAATGCCAGAATTGGATATTTCTAAGTTTAAGTAAGCCATTTCTTTTCAAGGGAATCAGCTTGGGATCCGTTTCCTTCAAAGTAGTAATTATCTCTTTTTCGTTTCTAGCCTTTATGAAATTCCAGTTGTGTCTTCATCATCCTTTTTTGAAGAATTTGGCAAACTCCTGAGGGAAACAGATGAAATGGATAACATCCATGATGTAACATTTCAAGTTGGCAACAGACTCTTTCCTGCTCATAAATACGTGTTAGCAGTGCGCTCTGACTTCTTCCAGAAGTTGTTTCTTTCAGATGGTACTCCTTCAGAACTGACAGATGTGTACCGGAAAGATGAAGATGCTGCAGGCTGCCATCTCTTTGTGGTGGAGAAAGTTCATCCTGACTTGTTTGAATACCTCTTACAGTTCGTGTATACAGATACCTGTGACTTCTTAACTCATGGCTTCAAACCAAGAATACTCATGAACAAAAAGGCAGAAGACTGTAAGGGCTCCCCAGATTCTCATATGAATAAAGTGAATTGCCACGCGGATGGTAACCAGAAGGCAGCATTTGAGGTTTACAAAAACAACCAAACTCACACAATTAGTGAAAGGCAGAAAAACAAACACAAATCTTCCAAAAAGGGAAAAGGTGTTGGGGAAGATGATCCTGTAAGGATGTTGCAAAATGTTGCAAAGAAATTTGGCCTCAGTGATTTGAGTAGCAGGTACAGTTCTCTGTCTTCTTACCTTGTCCAGTCCTGCTTTGAAGTGGTTGTTGCCTTTTCTCTCTTTCCTTTCACTCCCCTCTGTCTTTCCTTTTACTTTTGTCTTTGTGGGAGACGTACATGGATGTGTACCTTTCTCTCACTGCTGTTTTCTGGATGGTTACTACTTAGGGACTTACTTCCTCATTTGAAATTGAGGAACAGAAAGGTTGCTGGTGGGTTTCAGGTGCTATGCTGTGAGTGTGTAACAGGGAGAGCGACTTAGTTCCTTATAACCTATTGTGTGCTAGAAAGATCTTCGGTGTCAGAAAGACCTGTATGGCATATGCTTCACTGACCTCAGTTTATCAGTATGTAAAGTCCTTGTGTTGTGGATAAAGGCTTGCTGTTGAGTTACTGAAGTGTCTCATGGCACCTGTCACATTTTGAACCTGCACTGATATGCTCTTTCTCTAACAAGGCTTTCATATGAAGCTGCTTGTGCTGGAATAACCATTGTCATGGATTTGGGACAGGGAGTACTATGTACTGTGATTCTATTGGGAAATACAGAAAGACTTTGTGATAGCTTTGGTTTGTGACTTGTCAGTGATGATATTAAGCATATTTTAAATTCTAATGAAGACTGATTTGTTAGAGCTTGGAATGAGTTTTGTTGATACTTTCTAGGAGCATGATGTAGCTGTGTTTAACTGCAAGCTAACGGTTAGATTTTTGTTGGGTGTTGGTCTTAGTAGAAGACTATCTCCACCTGTTGTTAATTTATATTTTTCCTTGATAGGTTAGATGGAGTCAGATTTGAAAATGAAAAAATTAATGTTATTGAGAAGAAAAGTGGTGATAAACTGAAGCTAAGTCAGAAAAAATGGTAAGTTAGTAAATGAGGGTCAGCCCTGCGTATTTTGAGTTTTGGTTTATAAGACAGAAGTAGAGCTCCTTGCAGCCGTCAGGAGAAGGGGACACCGGTTATCTCTGCCTCTTCGGGAGGCTTAGGAAGCCACCGATCTAGACAGACACTGCCTGCTCATGTCGTTGGAGGAGATCATTCTTTCTTCTTTATTCAGATTAAGAAAGAGATTTTACTTGTTGCTTTTTCTTCAGTTGTGAATCTTATAAGTAGGGTTTTATGCAGACCTCCTCCTCCAATCAGCTGTTTATGTATTTTCATTATGATTGTTTTGCTTAGTGTTTTTTTCCAGAATATATATACTACATACGTTGTTAAAAAAAATTAAAATGATTTGGCTATTATTGTCTTTCTTGAGATATTGAGAGGTGAGTTACATGCATATTTGTAGTGTGCGTACTCTTGCCAACATTTTGCTAAGATTAAAGTTAAGTCAAATCCATAGACTTTTTCATCCCTCTGTAAATATGCAGAAAATTGATCTTTGTTTGCTTAAACTTTTTTTCCCAGTTCATTTCTCTGTGATGTCACCATGAAGTCTGTGGATGGAAAGGAATTCCCCTGCCATAAATGCGTGCTCTGTGCCAGACTCGGTAGGTGGCATCTTGTTAGCTGCTGAGTCCTGTGTTTCCCCTGTCATAAATGCGTGCTCTGTGCCAGACTCGGTAGGTGGCATCTTGTTAGCTGCTGAGTCCTGTGTTTGTCCTGCCCCCTCTTCTCACTGCACTGTTTCTCTTCCAGAGTATTTCCACAGCATGCTGAGCAGCTCCTGGATTGAGGTGAGGTTTAGAGAGTGTAGGCATTCCTGCATATCCTGGAGGTTAGGGTAGGGGTGTTCTAGATAGTATATTCAGAATTGGAACTTGGTATTTTGGATTAGTTCTACATTTCTTTTATATTACATTATGTGTGTTCAAGTTTTCTAGAAAATACCAACATTTGGAAGATAAAATTACTGTCGTAAAGCTGTTAAAAAAAATCACAATCTCACCACCATTTTTGAGACACACATTAGGTCTGACCTTGTGTGTCTTGTTTTCTGAATTTTCTGTGTCCCTTTTTATATTATGTTTTAAAATTAAGTGTCTTATTTTAGATTTGTATTTTATAAATTCTTCCAAGGGTCTTTGTGATTTCCTGTCCAAAGTTTTCATACTAGTAAATCAACTAACAATATGGAAGTATTTTGTTGTTTCAGATTAATGAGTTGATTTTGTCTTATGCGCTCATAGGCCTCCAGATGTGCAGCTCTGGAAATGCCAATACAGTCTGAGATTCTGAAAGTTATTGTGGACTACCTCTATACTGATGAAGCTGTGGTCATAAAAGGTACTAATACAAGGAAATTTAGCTGGTTCTGCTATAATAGGAGAATGATGAAGTCTATATGAACCATAGCTTCCTCTTATATTGTCTTTAGAAGCTTAATTTAAAATAAGTAACAGATTATTACAAATAACAATCAAGCAGAAAAATAACATTTCCATTGACCTGAATCATTCTTTTTAGAATCATGTGTTATAGTTAAAATTAGTATTAGAAGTTTCATCTCTCTAACTTCCTCTATGTTAGGATTGTGAATACAAGGAGTGTAATTTTTGACAAATTCTCTATGAACTTTCCCTCTTCTAATAACATGTCAGCGGAAGCAGGCGGACTAAAAGGAAGTTCATGAAAAAAGTAATTTGTGCCCATTGTTGAGCAGAGCTCGCGCTTTAATTGTGAGTCTAATTTGCTGCGGTTCTTCTGAGCAAACATTCGTGGGGTCCACTATATCATTAGTTTTTAGGCACAGATATACATTAAGGATATTTTAAAGTGAAAAGTCCCTGTTTGCAAGAAATCACAGTCTAGCGGGGCAGAACCAAATTGTCTTAGAAGGCAAGTGTCCATGGCAGGGTAGTTTTCTGACAATAGATGCATTTTGTAGGAAGTACCCCAGTCTACATGAGGAAATCTAGGTGGTCTGTTTAAGATGTATTTGACTGAGAGCGAGATTCTGAAGATTTGTGTACTTAATGTGTAACTGAGACTTTAAAATATATACTTACTATTTATATATTTTAAATGAATAATATGTTTTAAAAGATATGTATATATTTTTGAAAATTGAGATAGTCACATCCAGTAAATTACTCATTTCTAAAGTACATATCTGTTGTTTGTTAAAATTTAAAATTGTGCCCTTGTCACCATTTTCATATTGTGCAGTATTTTCACCTGTAGGTTAATATGAGAAAGCTGCCATTTCAGCAGTGTCCTGAGTGTAGGGCTCGGGAGTGCGGCCGTAGTTCTTTGTGTATAGGTTTTGCAGGTACTTCCTTTATCAAAGTAATTATTCTCAGAATTCTTTTTGCCACTATTTTAAATGGAAATGTTCTCTTTCTTTACTTCGTGTGTGTGTGTGTGTGTGTGTGTGTGTGTGTATGTGTGTCTGTGCAGGTGCCCATAGAGACCAGATGAGTCAGATACCCTGGTGCTAGAGGTCAGAATAAATTTTTGGAGTTGGTTCTCTCCTTCCACCCTATGTATCTTGGGGACTGAACTGAGGTTGTCACACTTGGTGATAAGCAGATTAACCAACTCAGCTGTCCTGCCAGCCCTTACTATGTTCAGAAAAAGTGATTTTCTAATTCTCTAGTTTTAGGGAAGAATTTTACTGTCAGCACAATCCTGTTTCATTCTAACTCAGTGTCATTATTACTCAAAAATAGATTTTTATAGCCCTTTTTTACCTATTTTGTTCCGTTGTCATCATATCTTTATATAATATTGCGTGCCATCATCATAAGTCTGTTAATGATGTAAAATGTGTCATCAGGGAAAAAATACATTTCTACGATTGTTGTTTGGTGTGTGGCTATGTTTATGGTATTTTGTTTTTTTAATTTAATTGAAATTTTTTATTCTTGAGAATTTCATATATGTACAATGAAATATGATCATATTCAGCCCTGCTTCTCCCCTCCAACTCCTTCTGTGTGTCTCCCAACTTCCTTTTCTTATTTATTTATTTATGGCAGACTACTAAGTATAGTTAGTGCTTGACTCTGTGGTGCTCCACAGAAGCATGGGGGACTTGACTCTCTATTTGTTAGTTTTAGGAATATTTCTTACTGGAGTGGAAAATCATAAACAAGTCAGACATTTTAGTAGGTTTTGCACTGAAATAATCTCTTCAGGTTGATGATTTTATGGTCCCATTGTGGGAATGTCTAAGCCCAGTATGGCTGTGGTTAATGTTACTGTCAACTTAACAAAATGTAGAGTTAACTGGGAGGGAGATGGACCTCTGGACATGTGTGCCTGCTAGGGATTATCCTAATTATGGTAATGAAGATAGGAAGAACATTAATTAAGGTGGATGTCGGGGTCAGAACCATCCACTGTGGGGCTGTATTACCTGGATTGGGGTTCTGGATTGTCTGAATAGAAAAGGGGGGCTGAACAGAAGTATGCAACCATTACTTTCTTCTCACTAGTAGCAATGTTGCCAACTTCTTCAGTCTCCTGTCGCCCTGACTCCCCCTGCTGTGATAGACTGTGTATTGAACTACAAGCCAGAGTAAACCTTTCTTTCTGAGCTGCTTTAGTTGGGGTTTTAATCATAGTAATAGGAAGAGAACTTTAAATTTCAAGGCATTTTAGGGAATTTTTTTCTAGTTGTCTACTTGAATGGTACAGATTATTTGATGAGTTCATAATTTGTTGTAGTTGTCTGAAATGTAGAACAGAATCTTAAGCCTCTTTACCTTAATGTCTTAACTTTTTGCTTTTTACTAGTTAAGATGATTACAGAATAACAGAGTATTTTTTTTTCTTTTTTTTTCTTCTTGTTAGAGTCTCAAAATGTGGATTTTATTTGTAGTGTACTTGTAGTGGCTGATCAGCTTCTCATAACTAGATTAAAGGAAGCCTGTGAAGGAGCATTGACTGAAAAACGTGAGTACCAGAATTAGAATTGCCGTGCCTTCAGTATAATGCAGTCTGCTTTATTGTATTAGCTTTGCTTTCCATTATGGTGAAATGTCATTGTTATGTGTGTCTGCTTTTCAAAAAACTCAAGATCATTGGGCATGGTGGCACACACCTTAATTTCCAGCACTTGGAGGCAGAGGCAGGTGTCTCTTTGTGAGTTTGAGAGCCTGTTCTAGAGAGCTCCAGGCCAGAGCTCCTGGTCTACATAGAGAGCTCCAGAGCTACATGAGTGAGATTCTGCCTCAAAAACAAATACTCAACTTAGAAAGTAAATATTGTTTATGTGTGGTTTGCCATCTGTGCTCCACTTCTGCAAACTGTAGAAGTGACTTAGCTCTGCAGGCCATGTGCTTTTCATTTTTCCACCATTTGGTTCTCACTGTGTTGAGCTCAGTGTTACTGATCCCTTCAGTACCCCAGTGGTTTTTAAATGCCCTTTCTCCTCTCCTGTCTTTATTTAGATAATTTTGTTTATTCTGATATGAAAGGTGGAGTTTCATAACCCTATATGCAAGTTTTGTGTTTCTGTTCATGGCTGCTTTGGGAAATATGGAAGAAGTTCTGTTAATTTTTTTTTTTTTTTTTTTTTGGATAGGAGCTTGCCTGACTTTCTTGTCTTTTTAAGTGTTGTGGACTGTCTTCTCCTTGATTAGCAATAGGAAAATAGCCCTGATTTTCTTTCCATAATCAAGAAAAGAAGCTACTGTAAAGGACTTACTGTGGCATAGTTGTATATGTCTAGATGTTTCTATTGGCTCAGTGGTCCCTGCTGATTTCCTTGGATATTTTTTCCTAGTCTTTGGTGCATAGTTGCTTTTACTGGTGGATAAATTCCTAGCAGAAGGGCTCCATGGAAGTGTGTTTAGTCATTGCACACCTCATTTCCAAATTTACAGTTCACAGAGAGATTTTGTGTGATCTGCTTTCATTTTCTGAGATGATTTTATCATTGGTTGCAGTTTTAGCTTAGGCAGAGAGAGACTGAGACTGGTATTGGCTATGATTTTAACTTTTGACAGTTTGGGGGAGAAAGAAAAATGAAATGGGAGAAGACTGAAGACCGACTGTAGAAATCAGCTATGTTCTTCTCTTGATGGGACCTTAGTGTAAGAAGAAGATGAGAGTTTTAGGTAGCTGTAGTTACAAGCAGATAGAATATTCTTAGAGGGTTTCTAGCAGAATAACGTGTCCCATAGAACATCACTAAGCGTTAGGAATCCTGGGCTCTTGTGTAGTCTTGTGCACTGGCATGGACAATACTATAGATCAGTTAACATTTAGAATGTTTGTCAGTTTCTCCTAGTCATAATGCCTGTTTAGTTTGTCGTTGTCTGTTCCAAGACAAGATCTATGTATGTAGTCCAGACTGGTGAATGCATAGAAGCCCTGCCTCAGCCTGAGTGCTGGATTACAGGGTGAACACTGCCAGGCCCACCTGTCTTTTTAGTGTTATAGAAGACTGCTGTGCTACATGAATGGAAAAGAGTGTTCACTGGTGAAAGTGAAAAATATTCAAGACTTTTGGGGGAACAATGGTAGTTCTTACGTATTTGCTTTCAGCTAACACAATCTCCCTTCTGCATTTTGTTTTCTCTAAAATTTTTGTGTGTCCAAGCTTATTTTTCCTTTCAAAACCAGTCAGTCAAACTTACTTTAGCATACTGTAATAAAACTCATTTCTGTATTCATCTCAGCATTCATTTCTTTGTTTAGAGATAGTTTTCTTGTTTTAAATGGTTAAATTGTGTAACTTTAAAATGCAAGTATTTCACTTGTTAAAATAAATCCTTTTCATCTAATTTTGCAAATCTCTTTTCTCTGTAGTCACTCTTAAGAATGCTGCTATGCTGCTGGAGTTTGCGGCAATGTACAATGCTGAGCAGTTGAAACTGTCTTCTTTACAGTTCATAGGGCTGAATATGGCAGCCTTACTTGAAGCAAGGTTGGTTGGGTTTCTGTGCTGTATGAGTTTTGCACCAACAGATGTTTGTATATAAATAAAAGATGCACTTGGACTTTAAAATTAAATATATATTTACCAAGATGGAAAGAATTTGACAAATGCTAAGGAACCATCACTTTCAGAATTAGAGGGACCATGGAAACTTCCAGTGTTTCTAACAATAATTTAAAAATTATTTTTTATTGAGGCAGGTTTTGGCTATGTGGCCCAGGACAGTTTTATGCTCCCTATTCATTAGGATTCTGTATGTGTACCAGGCCTATTTACACTTGAATTTTTTTGTTTTTAATGAAAAATTTTGTACCTAAAGAAGATAAAATATTACTTCTCACTGCTAAGTCAGTGGTCAGAAAAATGAGACTACATTTGTGAGCGAAGATTTTTGAAATTGGAATCTTTGGTGTCAGTTTGCATTTTAAGATATTTAAGATAATTTATCTTCTCTTTGTTCTGTGTTTTGTTTCAATAATAATAGTAGTAGCTAATACTACTTATAATATATATATATACATATATATGTAGTTTTATATTTTGTTTGAGTAGTTACAGTAATAAATATTTAGCGTTTTATATATACTGGACATTTTTCTAAAAATGGTATATAGACTGATTAGTTTTCACATACTTGTGAAATAGTTTTTCTTAATATTTTAGTTTTCAAATGGGAAGACTTGGAGAACTTTTGTCTTTTTTAACTTGGGAGGCAAGAGCTGAGAAAATCTTGATCATTACAAATGATAGCAAATGACATGGAGGTGCATGCCCTTAATCTTAGCCCTCTGAAGGCATAGGCAAGTGGATCTCTGTGAGTTCAATGTCAGCTTGGTCTACATAGGAAACTCTAGGCCAGACAAGGCTACATAGTGAGAGGTGCATCAAAGCAACAACAGTGAAATGAATAAACAAAGCAAAGCTAATGATAACAACTTACCCACCCACTTTGCAAATTCAACATGATTTTTAGTTAAAGTTTTTTTAAAACACTGAAATAAAGTGCTCTGCTGTTTTCTTGAGATGAATCATGAATGGTCTTAATAATCATCAGCTAGGACTGATTTAAAGAAAATTCTGTTGCCATTTAAGCATTTTTTGTGATTAAATTTTTCAAATTCAAATTAAATTAAAAATATATTAGAAGCTGATTAGATTTCTGGACTTCACTTCTGACATTAGTGATTCTCTTGAGCAGGTTTATTTTTCTGTATTGTAAAATTAATCTCATTCAGTTTGTCAGATAAGAGGCTACCAAAAAATAAAACAAATACCAATATTTTCAAAATTAATATAATGGAAAATGCTATATAACATGGTTTTCTGTTATCCTGAGACAGATGTTTTCTCTGAGTCACATCGGGATAGCACCTGCTGTGGTGATGTCTCTGAGTGATTTTGCATATGTAGACAAGCATAACTTTGCAGGTCAAGTTAACTGTTCTTAATCAGGTATGTGTTTGCTAAAAGTGAAAACAAAATGTACAGAAATATTAAGAAAAGGAGGGCTGTAACAAAATTTACTTAGCATTGCAAGCTAATGTAAGTAATTATCCTACAGGTGCTGAAATTTATGGTACAAATTTACATATGAAAGTTGCTTTGTACTAGTTGTAGAAATAGCTTTAAAAACAACATAATGCATGTGTATGTATACATATTAACTTTGTATATATAAAACAACTATACACACACACATACAAATGGATGTAAATCTTGTTTTAAGTTTTCATTGATGCCTAAAATACCTGTTGGAACCTATGAGACTTGAATTCATGTTGAATATAATTGACATAATCCAAACTTCATTTTATTCTGGAAGATGTTAAGACTCAGAAGCAAAGTGAGCTCCTCTTGGTCATGGAGGTAATTGAGAGTAGTGATAATGCTAGGCTACCCTGGATATCTGGATGTCCTTCTGCTTAAGGCAGTGTTCTGTCATTGCAGTGCTCTTTATACAGTTGGTCTTACAGTTGGGGAAGAAGGTTGAGAAATGAGTATTTGGTATCATGTTGCAGTAGAAAAGATTATGTTTCTTCCCATTCCAAAGACTTGCTTAAGTTTTATCAAGATATTTATATAATATGTTTGCTGGTTACCTAAAATCCATAGCATATAACTATACCTATTTCAAAAGGAATTTTTATAGCTAGTGTATGAAAACTTGAAAAAGAACTTTGTTACTTATTTGACAATTTGAAATAAATATACTTGGAAATCTTGATAGCTGCTAAATAATTTGAGTCTTAAGCTAGAATTTTACTTTCTGTTTTTCAGGTCTCTTGATGTTTTAAGTGAGGATGTTTTGAAGGCTCTTTCCATATTTTACCGAAAAATGGTAATATTTTTGTTTTCTCAGTTGGAATTACCTTTAAAAACAGGGTATTAGACCAGACATGACAATGGAATAATTTCATAGTGAATGCAAATACATTAACTTTTAGAAACTAGAACATAGCATTTCTTTCAAGTGTCAGATAAGTGTGAAAATCAAAATTGAGGCATAATAAAATTAATATATCTCTTACAATTTCTTTATAATAAAAATCGGTTTCAAAGTTGTAGTTAGAAAGGTCAGAACAGTACAGAGCATGGAGTCACATGACTCCTGAGAGATGGGTCAGCCTACACTTAAGAAAGCAGAGCTGCCTTTCAGCCCACACCACCAACAATTTTATGTAATATGCTTTTTATTGAATCTATTAAAAAAATTCCCCATTGTATTTGAATTATTAGGCATCCTAGTTTTTCTAGTTAATGTTACCACCTGACATTTTAAGTGGTATATTTTATCAATTTTTATAAATCTTCACAAATTTTGTATTTAAGTGGTATTATGTTTCATTCTGTAGATTCCAGCAATGGAGAGAAGAGTCATTACACCATATCAAGATGGACCAGATATTAGTTACATGCAAGTAGAGGATGGAGATGTCTTTTTCAAAGAAGAAATAAATATGGAACCAAATCACTCGTAAGCACTGCTCTCTTTTTCTTTCCCTCTTTCTCTTCGTCCTTACCCTGTTGGACATTTGACATTTTATATTAATATTGGAATTATAAATTGAGAACTTCTGATATAGGAAGTAAGAATATGCAGTTTTTGTATTGAGATAATACAAAGTAAGTATACATGATTGTTATTTTAAATCTAAACTGTTTAACATGTAAGTATAAAAATACTGTAGCCTTCAGATAGGCATACAAGTTAGTTAAGTGCTTTTGTCTTAATGATCTCTTCCAAACCTCCCGAAGTTATAGTAAAGGCATTTAAAAAGGCATGCTGCTGCACTAGAGTGGAAGAACAGCAAAGGTGCCAGCAGTGGTCAGGAGATGAGGCTGGTATTGGCTGGAAAGTAGTGGCTCTATGGTAATGACAGCACAAAGCTTGAAATTGTTTTGGAAACACTTGATGTTCATGGCACCTGGGCTCATGACGATTAGGAAAGATGGGTCCCATCCCTTTCTGAACCCTGTTCAGCTGAGTTATTGTCTCTCCTCCATCTTGGTAGAATACTACAGGTTTGTACTCGGGAGACTGGACTAGAGAACACCCTGAGAGGAATGCAGCAGCCAGAGATGGGGTGACATTTTCTCAGGAGTCCTCTGTAGACCCTGACTACTTCAGTAGATGGTCATTACACTAGCTTTTTGGCATTGTGAAAAAAATCCCCAAGAAAAATCAGTGAAAGGTTAAAGGGTTTGCTCTATCCTCCAGCTTCCAAGGATTTGTTCATGTCCAGCTGGCACCTTTGCAGAGTATCGCAACAGTGCCAGCTGGCATGGCAGAGCAAGGCTGCTCACCTCGTAAGGCCAAGGAGAGAGAGAAGAAGGGACCAGGACACAATACGCTCTTCCAAGAAATGCTCCATGATCTCATTTCTCCAGTTAGAACCTTACTTCTGAATAGATGTAAACTCATAAATTTGTTAATCCTTTTATGAAATTGGACTTCTAATGATGAAAGTCTTTCTTGTGACCCTACTCTTGAGCCTTACTGCATCTGGGGTCACTTTGTCTGTGGGAGGACAGTTCATATTTAGACCCCAACAGTGATCCACAGAGATTGAGATTTGGGAGTGCATCAATAAGATGTGGTTCTAACAATTTTGACAACCTCTGCATAGAATAAATGCCTAATTAGTGTTTTAGGCTAATACCTTATTAGTATTTTCTGCTCACATCATAGAATTACTTATTCCTGTGGGACAAATAACTTGGTAGGGTGAAGTCTTTGGGTGTTGACGTCATCTTTGCTAGACAAACATGGAAAAGTTCTTGCGTTCTAGAAGTATTCCTCTAATTACTTTCTAAACCTTTTTCCTGATGTGGTATCATTTTGTACAGTAGAAGTTAAACATATTGTCCTTAAATGTATAACACACGATAATTAAATTATAAAGTTCATTAACATTGAGTTAAATAACTCATTAACTGCCACAAAATGATATATTCACAGCTGGCTTGCAGAACTGTAGTATATAGTGAGATGTTAAATATTTCATTAAAATAAGACAGTTGTTGCACTCACAGATACCTACTTTCCCTTTCCTGATTTATAGTATTTAATTCAAACAATTAAACATTCGCTCAAGCACTGCAGAGAAACTGCCACAAAGGCTGCAGCGGTGTTTCCATGGGAAAGAACACTGCTGCACAACAGCCCGCCCTTAAAACCTCACAGTCCAACAGCCCTGGGAGGTGAGACACGGGAGGTTCTCTGGGGCTTGCTGGCCAGACAGGCTGCAGATTCAAGGCAGGGGCCTAGGTGTTAGTGTGAAGTAATAAATACAAGCAAACATCGAGGGCTCCAGACTTAGTGAGATATCTTATCTGCAGGGAATTCGGTAGAAGGTGATGGACTCTTGATGCCTTCACATTGTACAAACAAGCATGCATCTCACAAACACATACACACACGCATGCACACACTCACGCAGACATACACACACACAGACACACCAGCACAGAATGTTTTTATTTGAAGATTATAGTTCATGTAACTATGTACAGTGTTGTTCCTTTTTAAATTATTTTTGATTGATTGATTGGTAAAGGTTTCATTACGAATAGAAATCTCCTTGACTTGAGATTTCCTTCTTGTAGTCAGGATGCTGTTCAGTTCTTACTTCCTCTTGGTACAGATGTATGTCCTCAATCTTGCCTTGGTGAAGTTGAGGGTCCTTTTGCCCTTTGAGTTTGTGCTTGACCAAACTCTTTTTGCCTTCAATTCTGTTTGCATTTTCCTAGGGAAACAATGTTCAAGAAGGCAAAAACAAGAGCTAAAAAGAAGCCGCGGAAGCGTTCTGACAGTTCTGGAGGCTACAACCTTTCAGACATTATTCAGAGTCCACCATCAGCAGGTTAGTATGTTTGAGTATATTTCTGGTCTGTGTGTGGAGGTTGGAGGACAACTGTTAGGAGTGATTTCTGTCCTTCACCATTATGTGGGCTCCAGAGATCAAATGCAGGTCGTCATGATTCACCAATCACAAGAACCTTTACTTGCTGGTCCATCTGCCAGCCTTAATTTAAAATTTTTTATTAGTTGCTGAAAATATAAAAGATACATGCAGGCACACAATGCAACATATAAACACCTTTACACTCTATTTAGACTCACTGTTAATTTATTGCCACATTTTCTTCCTTCTCTCCCCTCACCCTTTCCTTTCTGTGGTTCGGAGGACTGACCCTGGGCCTCATACATGCCAGGCAATGTTCCTGCATTGCAGCTCTGTATAGATTACATCGTCTATAAGAAGCACAGTTGCCTGTTTCCCACCGTTGTCCTCTAAACATTCCACACACAATGCATATGTTGACAGAGCTGTTTTTATCTGATCTGCTCGGAATACTCTGTAGATACACTGTGTCTCATAAATATTATAGTAAAACTCTTAAGAACACTCTCCTCTAAAACCCCAATACCAGCATCAGATAGTTAACATAGTAACTGTATAGCTTTACCCAGTGCTAGCTTCTGCAGCCAGAGTTCCATGGCTACTCAACAAACTGTTTTTAGAGTGTTGTTTCAGCCATTGTTTCTTGTTCTGTCAAGGTTAACACTGTCTTTGCTTGTTAGTATCTCTTAGCTGGAACAGTATCTTCCATGCTATTTGTTTTGTATTGTTTTCTCAGATGTTGAGGCTAGTTGTTTTATATGTTGTCCCATATTCTAGATTCATTTTATCTATATTTAAACTATGCAAAATGTTAGTATGACCACAAGTAAGGAGACTCCAATGTGGCCTTTCAGGTGGTAGGTATGCCCACATATGGCAGCCAGACATGACCTGGTGTGTTTTCTGTCACAGCGTTCACAGGCACTCTGCCCTGGGTATTGACTTGTGTTCCTTGGGAAAAGATGGCTTAAATTTTACAAATGAAGTATTTGATATGTTTGTTACAAGTGAAGGAAATAATGTTAAGAATAATGGGTTTGAGCAATACAGAAGATACTTAATTGTTGCAAGAAGAGCCTGGCTACTTGCTCATCCCAGCCGCCCAGCTAGTTTAATCCTGAAATAGCCACACAGAAACTGTATTAATTAAAACACTGCTTGGCCCATTAGCCCCAGCTTCTTACTTGCTAACTCCTGCATCGTTATTTAACCCATTTCTATCAATCTGTATATCACCATGAGGTCGTGGCCTACCAGAAAAGTTTCAGCACGTCTACCTCCAGCTGTGGATCCATGGTGTCCCTCTGACTCTGCTTTCTTCCTTCCAGAATTCAGTTCTGTCTTCTCTGCCTACCTAAATTCTTCCCTTATCAGGCCAAGGCAGTTTCTTTATTCATTAACCAATACAAGCAACACACAGAGGGGACTCCCACATCACTTAATAGGAGAAATTATTTGCCTAGATTGATTTATGATTTATGAAGCATTAAAGGTCAGAATCAGGAGATCTAGAAATGAGAAAGATACATTTTAGGGTCTTTCCAGGCATAACATTCTGTGATTTTTGTATTCTCTGTTGAATGCTTTATTTCTAGTCTAAAGACAAAGTGTAGGTAAAAAGGGATGGATAAGTGGTCAGACAGTTATGAAACTGGGAATCTTTCAGTTACCTCATGACTTAAGGAAGAAGTAGATACTTGATTGGATTTAAATAGTATGATTCGATTGAGTATGTGTGTGTATGTATGTGTGTGTGTGAGTGTGTATGTTTGTATGTGTGTTAGAATCTTATTCTCATGGGCTAGGGAGTTGTTCTGTGGGTAAAAGCATTAGCTGTGCAAATGGGGACCTGAGTTATAATCCTCAGAACCCAAGTCAAAGCTGGATGCAGAGCGGGAACATAAGTAATCTCAGTGCACCTCTAGGAGATGGGAGACAGACAGAAATCATTTAATCACACAGGCTAGCTAGCTCAGCGTGGTAGACATGGCAGGAAAACAGCAAAGAAATCCTTCTTCAAATAAGATACAAGGTAAGGACAGACACCAACAGTATTATCATACTCTGATCTTAACACATCTGCTATGACGTGTTCAGGAAATAATCTGGAAAGCCTATGAAGATCTGAGATGATGACAGAAGGAACAGATAGTATTTGCTGTCTTGAGTCAAGTTCCGTATACATTCTGATGTTGCATGATTTCTGCGGCCCAAGCAGATAATGGTGAAAGGGTGAAAGTTAATTGGGGACCAAAAGGAAGATTTGAGCACAAGGCACATGTCATCAGAAATGACTGTGTGGAGACCTAACATGGATGCTGATCCTTAAAACTAGACAAGTGGTCCTATTAGAGCGTTTTGTTTTGACCAAAACTATTTGCTTGCCATGTCTATCAGTTATTTGATTCTCTTGATTTTAATGGGTTTGTAAAGTGTACAATTTGAAGTGTAATGTCTGAAATAAAAATTTAGTTAAAATACCTATGATAGTAGGGGCAAGGTTGAATGTCATTGCCAAACTGTGGTAATGAACAACGGAAGAGAACTACCATGTGTCTGGTGAGCTCCTTAAAGGGACAACATTTTTCTGAATGTGTAAGAGACAGCACACTTTATTTTTAAATCAGTTGTATAGCTTTTACAGCTCAAATAATGCCTGTATCTTCAAGTTTCTTTTGGCATGCCATATAGATTCTTATTAGTTTGAAATGTGTGAATTATCACCTGAAATCAAGCAGAAGTTTAATTTGTATTATGTTTGTGGTGAACCTGAACATAGGGATAACAGAGGCATTTAGGTCCTTTCAGGGGGTAAGCTAATTAAAAATTTCAAATGACAGATTTTTGTTTTGTATAGAAAACAAACTGAGGAACCCTTTGACAGCCTACCAGTGGGATCAGTAGGAGCCTGTGTTTCTGGGCTCTTTGCTGGCACAGAAACCCTTAGGTGCTTCCTCTCTCTCAGGAGCCAGTCCCTCCCTGCAGTGCACAGTGGCTTTGATAGCTGAAAAGGAACAGGCAGGGATCAGGTTGCTGTAGAGTCAGTCATCTCTTCTCCCTTCTTATTTTTCTTGAGGAAGGAGGTTAACTCTCTTCAAAGCAGATCCTGTGGAGTTCTATGTTGTTGAGATTTATTGATTAGTTATTAAGGAGGTTAACTCTCTTCAAAGCAGATCCTGTGGAGTTCTATGTTGTTGAGATTTATTGATTAGTTATTAGAGGCAGGATGAGTAAACAGTTGTTACTATCTCTTCCATGTTGATCTTTCACTTAATGTCTATATCACCTTAACTTAAGCAGTGTGCTGTTGGTGTAGTGAGTGTCATTTCAGTGTTACTGTAGTCTGGATCTATAAGCTTCTTGCTTTCAGTTTGGCTCATTGAGTTTAATATGCTTAATATGTCTGCTTAACATTTATTTACTTTATTTTATATTTTAGGATTATTAAAGTCTGGGAAAACCAATTCTGTGGAGTCTCTTCCAGAACTGTTGACCTCAGACTCTGAAGGAAGCTATGCAGGAGTGGGCAGTCCCAGAGATTTACAGTCACCTGATTTTACAGCAGGGTTCCATTCGGAGAAGGTCGAGGTTGGTATGATAAAGCATTGTTTCCTTAACACCATGTTGAATGTGCCTACATTTTACCTTCATTTTCATTATATTCTCTCAAATTTTCTCATACTTCTCTGGTGTTAACAAAAAACTAAAAGTAATATGTATAATCTATGTTTTTTAAATAAGTTATATGATTATTCTAATTGTAGAAATTTTAGTACAGTTTTGAATTCTTTATGATTCTAATCTTTTTGCATAAAAATATATTGATGCTAAACATATTGATATAACGTTGATTGTTGAATATAATTCTGAAAGGTATATTTGTATCTAAATTCCAGAAACATTTTAGGAAGTGGCTATTAAAATAAAATTTATAAAAGAAAAATAATTTGATAGTAAGCCTGGTTTCAAATTTTGTCGTTTCTCTCCTGTTCCTCTGGGCTGCTGGCTGAATGGCTTTTCAGCTGCAGCCCCCTCCTTAGCTCTGAGGAGGCTTTCTCTAGACACCTTTAAATACCTGCCCCACAGTTTTCTTTCCAGGAAGGAAAACAGTTACATTTTTAGAAATTGAGTCATTTTTCTGCAACCTTTGCCGTATTCACAAAACATATTGGAACATCTAGGAGTTTCTGAGACTATGAATTTGTTCTTCTTACAAAGTGTTCAGGTTTAATGCAGAACTTTGAAGGAAATGTTGTTCTCATAAGGTTAATCTGCAGGACAGTGAGTGAAAGGAAGTTGAACCTTCTGCAATAGCCATGACTTCAAGACTCCTTTGAAGTGTCAATATTAATTTATTGTAGGATTTATTATTTAAAATACTACATCCTAGAGTGGATTATAAAACATTTGTACCAAATTCTCATGTCTAAAGTGGATTTTATTTCTAAAATAGGAATTTCAATATTACTGCTTCATATCTTATATGTACTGCTTGTATTTTGTTTGTTTGCTATTTGTCTGAGTGAAGTTTAAGGTGCGGACTTGCTTTCCTGTGTGCCCAGCAGCCTGTAGTGAGTGAGGAGGGTGAGCTGGCTACGTGCTGGGCCTGGAAGCAGGACTGGCAAGTGTTAGCTGATTGGGTGTCGCTGACGAGACATGCTAAGCTACTAAGTTAGACGCTTGCCATTACAACTTAGGTTCTCTTTATTCTCACAGGGGAAAGCTAAACCGTATGTGAATGGTGCACCTCCTGCATGTTCTAGGGAAGATTTCAAACCATGGGAAAAATCACCAACATCTAAATCTGCTCCCCAGTTCATTCCCAGTAACAGAGTTGACACTGCAGGCTCTTCCAGTTGGGTTGCTGGCTCTTGCAGGTAGGATTTATTTTTTTCTTATTTATTTATTTAATTGAAAATTTTTTTCATATGATATATTCTGGTCATCGTTTCTCCTCCCAGATTCTCACCCACATCCCTACCCATCCAACTCCATGCCTGCGTTCTTTCTTTCTTTAAAAAACAAACAGGCAACAAACAAAAATTCAACAGAATTAAACAAAAAAGAAAAGCCACAGGAAATACACATAACAGATACACACAAAACCCAAAACCCACAAAAACACAAAATCATAAACCATAATAATACAAGTAAAAGTTTAGAAATATTAAAAAAAAGATGCCCAAACAAAGACTATGAGGCAAAATGTCTACAAAGTGCTATTGGGTTCATTTGTGTTGGCCATGTACTGCTGGCGTTGGGGTTTGTGCTTAAGAGTGGTTTGTTTCCCTAATGAGACTCCATTGGAGAAAACTATTTTTTGCTTTGCAAGCAGTTGTCGGGAGATCATGCCTATGTTCCCCTCTCACTGCTTGGACGCTCTCTGGTTTAGACCTGTGGAGGTCCTGTGCATGCTGCCATAGTTTCTGTGAGTTCATCTGTGCAGCAGTTCTGTTATGTCTGGAAGATGCTGTTTCCTTGGTGTCCTCTATCCCCTCTGACTCTTAAAAGATCTCTACCTCCTCTTTCACATGGTTCCTCTAGCCCTTCAGGGCAGGGGGAAGCTTTGGTTAAGACATCGCATTTAAGACTAGGTGTTTCGAAGTCTCCTCTCTGCACATGGTCCAGTCGTGGATCTGTTTGTTTCCATCTGCTGCAGGAGGAAGCTTCTCTGTTGATGGCGGAGTGAGATACTGATGTATGAGTATAGCAGAATGCCATTAGGAGTCATTTTATTGTTATGTTCATTTAGCAGGACAGTAGCTTGGCTTCCCCTAGGCCTGTGGCCTATCAGGTCTTATGTTTTTAGCTACCCAAGCAGTGTCAGGTATGTTCCATGTCATGGATTGGGTCTTAAGTGCAGTCAGATAGTTGTAATGGAGAACAGGAGAGAGAGTGAAAATCGCCGACCCGAGTTGCAGCCTGGTGTGGCTACTTACGGATACGGTTTTCATCCTACTCTACTTCTCTAAAAGATTGCTATAGATTTTTAGCCAAATGAATATATTCAATGAAGAGTATTAATTTATACACAGAAAATCATCTGCATGCTTCAAAGTTGCTTACCAGCCTTCCTT
Organism: Ondatra zibethicus; assembly: GCA_004026605.1. NCBI lineage: Eukaryota > Metazoa > Chordata > Mammalia > Rodentia > Cricetidae > Ondatra > Ondatra zibethicus. The sequence goes on from PVIU01008532.1 coordinate 58,249, forward strand.
CCTCCAGATACAATTTATTATAATATCTTCAGTGATACATAAGTTGTGTGAATACCTAGAACCATCTTTTAATTGTTTTGATAAACATTTAAAGAATAGCTGGTATAAAGTCAACAGGGAGACTGGCTCTCTGTTTCAGCACCATGTACATTCACAAAGTCCTTAGCAGTTGTCGTATTCTCAATATTAGTGTGTACAACAGCATTTTACATCACTGTGAAGTATTGCCTAGTGAGAATAATAGTAGACTTTGTTTTAAAACATTTTTACTACTGATATTTTATAATTTTTAAATTTATATTGTTACTATTTTGAGAATTTCAGACACCAGTACTGGATTAGCATATTCCCACTGCTCCTCACCAACTCCTTCTGCCTTTCACGTTCAAACTCATGATCTCTAGTTTTGTAATTATTATTGCTTCATATGTATGTATGTATGTATATATATATGTATGTACATACATATACACACAAACTACTGAGTTCATTTAGTTTGCCTCATATGTACATGTGATTAGAGCTTGGGATTGGATAGCCTATCAATCCCTTGCTCTCAGCAGCCATCGATTGCCTGTGGTTCTTCATCTGTAGGAGGAGCCTTCTGAGAGCTCCTCTGCCCATGTTGGCTTGTCTCCTGGTAGTGTCATTATGCAGGCCTTGCGTAGACAACCTTATTGCTAAGATGCTATGGGTGCAGCTTTCTTGCCATGTCTTAAAATATCTAGCAGCATAATTTTTAGTGAAAATAAATAAATGATATATGAGTCTTGAATATATAATATGAATTATTCTTAGCTATATCAGAGATTTCACTTGTATCAAAAACTACTTTTGGAGATTGTAGAATTTTTTTCCCCTAACAGTGCAATTCCTATAGCTCCAGGACCTCTTTTTTCCCCTTACAGTACAGCTCCCTCCCTTCAGTGGGAGGGAGGTCTTTAGTATTGTTGAGCACTGTCATATTTTCTGAAAAGTGCCTGTTTTTGTTAATGATAGATGGTAGTAAGTATTTAATTTGTTTTTTAAAATGAAATGATTTTTGAGCTTCATTTATCTGTAAGAATAAGATTTTAATTAGAATTTAGTGAGTTCTTTTGCGTAACTTGGATGACGTAGGACTCCTTTTGTTGTTTGGCTTTTGTTTTATTAGGATAATTTTAGGTTATTGCTCAACTTGAAGACTTTACAGTAATTGTTATATATGCATCTATGAGAGTAGCTGTCATTCAGAATACCTTTTTTGAGGTTGGCCGAAGCTAACAAAATTATTACTTAGACTACAAATTAATTATCATCAGTCTTACATATAATTTATAGGTTCAGTTAAATTTGGAGTCGGGCATTATAAGTAATGAATTTTTTTATCTATCTGTCTATCTATCTATCATCTATCTATCTATCTATCTATCTATCTATCTATCTATCTATCTATCTATCTATCTATCTATCTATCTATTTTTGTCTTTTAGCCCTGTGAGTCCTCCTGTTGTGGATTTCAGAACCATCATGGAAACAGAAGAAAGTAGACAAAAATATGGCGCAGCACCAAAGTCAAATTTAGGGTTGGTTAAAAAAATATTAAGTCTGTGTTGTATTCTGTCCTACAGAATTGGAACGACATACTGGGTCTTTATTCTTATTTTTATACAATTGATACAATGATTATAAAGGTACCTATCTCATAGGTAATTTAGCCTTGGTGCTGTTCGCTAGCTGTGTGATAATGACTGAGTTGGTCTGATGCACTAATGCAGTGGAGTGGAGTGTTGCATGCTAGAAGGCTAATGGACAGTTGTCACTGAAGTGATCATAAGGTCTCATTTCTGAAGAAATGCACAAGCCCGATGCGAGGTCTTTTGAAAAATATGTTATTATGGGGCTTCATGTTTAACCATTATTTGATCATCAGCAGTATAAACTGAAACAATTGAAAGTTAATAGAAAACATGTTAAAATGATCTCTTTTAAGCAGACATTAATGCTAAGGGGTTTGATTTTTGTTTCAAGTACAATGATTTCTTGGGAAACTGAGATTTCTTAGAAGCAGTGAAGCCAGTAGAAATAATTGGTTTACTCTAATTTAATTTTTAGAAAAATTATTTCTCATGGAGTCAAACTTTCTCAGAGGCAACGGAAAATGATTGCATTGACCACCAAAGAAAATAGTTCAGGAACAAACAGTGTGGAACCAGTTCTGACAGCTCCTTCAAAGTCCTCAAAGCCAGCGAATGCATGGTATGCTCTTATTGTTAAAGTTCAGGCGTCTTCCCTTGGCTTCTGAGTTTCACTGCATGTGTTTCTAAAGTCCTTTTAAATATTTCATTTCCCTTGTTGTTTTTTAACTTAAGTGTTGGAACTTATACAGTACAGACTTCTAAAAAATGTTTATTATAATTTTAGATGTATTGACAGACATCATGGTTTCGAAACTGTGGATTTATGTTTTACTTTTGGATGTCATTCTTGCCATTCTGTAGTTTCCGTTGAAGAGAGATTTAGTGTTTCAGTTTAAGGAACAAATACACTAAAACTTCACAACAGCTGTTGACTTTGTGTTGCATCTTGGGAGTTTACACCATCACAATCTTCCCATGGTGGCCACATTGCTAACAACCATCTCCAAAGATGAGTTGTGTGAAATGTTATCTTTGCCTCCTTTCTAGTGTCCCTTTTTGGAAGCTCATAATGCTTGGGACCCAGATTAAGAGAAAGGTACATGGATAGAGGGATAGAGGGAGAGTAGGATAGGGACAGGAGAGATCCTCTCACACAGGATTCAGGAGAATTCTGTCAGTGCTCATGACTGTCACTCTGATCCTGAAGTTTTGTTGTTGTTTTCTACCACTGAAAATGGAAATTGTTTTGAAGAGAATAGCAAAAAATTGATTTTTCTCTGAGTCTGCCTTCCAAAGGAGCAGTAGGTGTGAAGCATGGTCAGTGAGGAAGGAAGCAAAGGCACAGGAAATATGAAAACCAGCTAAGAGCTCTTGAAAATTTGAGGTGGACCTGTTGCAGCACTCAGGGGTTTTCTCTAAACACAGGCAAAACTGGGTTTTAAAACTGCTGTCACGATTCTAGATGTTACTGTATCTGAGAGAGGTTGTTAAATACTTGAGGGTACTTTGAGCTAATAATATGGATTTCGCTGTGGCATCAGTTAGCTTATTTTAAAAGCCAGCAGCAAACAAGGACAGGGAGTTTCAGGATTTTTCCTGGCAGCAGCTTTCTTGGCACCTATGTTCTGTGGTCTGTCTCATTTGCTGTGGTAGTTTTTGGCCTTTATATAGTACTCCCAATTCAGATACTGCGATCAATCTCTTTAGTATGTAAATGATCCTCCCGTTTGCTATGTGTGAAGCAGAAATCCTTGTATACACACTGTAAGAATGTCCAAATTGTCAGTACTGCAATAACTAAAACCTGATACAGCTTTGTCATCTGTCATTGATACTTTGCTAAACATTTTAAAAAAGTACAGTGCTGCAGAGTAATGAAAGGGAGGGAGTGTGACTAAATATAACCATGTAGCCGGATCTTAGCAATATACTGATAGAGGAAGTCAAAAAGCCATACTGTATGATTCATTCATAAAATGTTAAAACTAGGCCCGGCGGTGGTGGCGCGCGCCTTTAATCCCAGCACTCGGGAGGCAGAGGCAGGTGGATCTTTGTGAGTTCGTGGCCAGCCTGGTCTACAAGAGCTAGTTCCAGGACAGGCTCCAAAGCCACAAAGAAACCCTGTCTCGAAAAACCAAAATAAATAAATAAATAAATAAAAATAAAACGTTAAAACTAGTGTTTGATTAGCACTGCTGTTTGCTTCAGAGGTCTCTGTTATGGTTCATGTCTTGTTGTATTAGTATGTTGGTTCTTTTGCTTTTCTGCTCCAGTTGGATATACTGTGTGCCTATGTGTATAATTGTATGATTCCTTACAGTCTCCCTTTTGGGATCCCACATATGTTGATGATCTTTGGTGTCTTTCCAGAGATCTTAGTTTTCTGATGGTCAACTTCTGCTTCTACTGACAAGGTCTGCATATTTTGGTGCTAGAATTCTCGAAGCTGAAGGAGGTTACCACTGATGCTCAGTTCTTAACATTTGGTATAGGTTTTCACATGCTTTACCATTTCACGTTTAAACTTTATGCACAGCACACAGCTTATTATTCCTGTTTTCCATTTGCCTTGTGATTTCAAGTCAACTTTTCCTTGTACTAAGGTAGGTGACATCTGGCACCCCAGCCACACCACAGAAGGTCTGGTCCGGTGAGTGTCTCTGGAAGACAGGAGTTTGTGAGGCTCTTTCTGTCCAACCAACTCAGTTTCTGTCTTCCTACACACAGACCAGTTGTACCTGTAGCTGTCTACTGCTGCAGTCATTTGGACCTCAGGCTGCTGTGGATTTATGTCTTTATTCTCATAATTATGCTTAGTGAAAGCAATGAGGTATTTGAAACCTCAGATTTTGATGTTTACATTAGTTAGCTCTTCCCCCGTGATCATTGGCAGCATGAGCTGAACCCCATGCGCATGGCACTATCTTCCTAAAATGCAAAGGGAATGGAGTGTTGCATATTAAGGAGAGTTCAAGGAATATGAGGAGAAAAATGCCATTAAGTTTGGCAGAAATATGTGGATATTTTATTGAAAAATAATTGTGCCATGATTAAATATAACTGATTATTTATTACAAAGTCTTTATGAGAACACAACTGAAAAACTTAAGTACAAATGAGTGATTAATTTTATATATCTTAAGATATCAAGACAATTTATATAACTGACAAAATAGATTATTTTGACTTCTAAGGAGAAGTAGTATCTAAATTTATTAATGATTGAAAATAAATGAATGATTTATGTTTAATATTCTTTTATAACTTTAGATTCAACTACATTTCTTCTTAAGACTTTTTTCCCCCTTGTGGTGCTAGAGAGTGAACCTAGGCCTTAGGTATACAAGGCAAGTGCTCTGCCACTGAGCTATACTGCAGCACTGCCTTAGGAGGTTTCAAAAGCTGCTTTTCTGTGAAATTCTTTAGTATATATTATACATTGCTTTTATTTATACTCATTAAACACTAAACTGAAACAACTTTTAAAATGTATATGCAAGTATGTATGTGTAGATATCTATTTAGAATAATATACATAATATATGAATATAACAGGCTATGAGGTTATATGCGTTTTATCTTAAGTTATTGGCATAGATGAGAAAGTATTTGTTAGAAATTTAAAGAATACATTTATATAAAATAATTAGTTAATGATTAGTGTTTAGTAACTTTGAGGCATGCTTAGTATAAATTGAAATAAATATTATGATTTTTCTTTCTTGAATTAGTATATGTCTATAAAGCTTAAATTGAGTTTAAGACAAAAATAAACTTAATATGCTGCTTTTGATATATATTTTAATTGTTAATTATGTACAAAATACATAAAGTATAGTTAATCATATTATTCAATATAATACATAATTTCATTTTTAAGTGAGACACATGAGCTGTGAAAACACATATGTAATGTATGGTGACTACTACTGAGACACCATCCCTTGTACATGCTAGTTGAAAAATAATTGGCAGAGTTTAAATTATATTCTTGTTTAGAAAAGTAGAAAATAAATCTAAAGTTAGCAGTTTAATCTTCCTTGTAGTGAGCTTTATAGAATGAATGTATGATGGTAGTATATTTTTAGCTACTTGCATTTTATTATCTGTAGACTCACCTAATAAGATTTGACTTTTGTAGATGTTTTTATGTTTGTCTTTTAGATTAATGTAAAATGTGCAGTTAACTAAAGCACAAATGAGCCTGTTGAATCTTAACACTGTGGTTGGGGCAGTGTTCACAGTGCATGCGGTCATTCTCCATGTTCCCAGGATATAGTTGTGTCCTTGCTACCTGCAGTTAGGTGTGGCCATGGAAAATGCTAGCTAGAATGGGGTTTTGCATTTGAACGAAGTTCTAGCCAGTTGAATTGTAAAACTACCGTGAAACTTTGAGTGCGTGTGGGATCTGGGCACTTCTCATTTTCAAATGTTTTACTTGGAGAAATATATTTTTCACTATCATCTTGTGGAAAATATATAGTCTGTGTGGCCTGGTGTGATGTCTGAATGTAAATTCTTTTGAGCTAGCTTATATAAAATAATTGCAGTTATTTAGCCTTTTTGACCTGGAAATTATCATTCATTAAAGTTGCTGGGGCTAAGGAACAAAATCCTGACTAATTTTTGTATGGATATAAATTTCTGCAAATATTTCTCCATAAATTTTCTGTGGCTTTTAGAATGGATAATAACCAACGCCCAAGTTTGGAAAGCAAAATTGTGGGAAACAAGACACTGTTTTAAATCTGGGCATAACCAGTGGAAAGGGCCGGGCTTGCTTAGACAGCCGCATTAGCTGCTTTATAGGTGGTTACTGTGTATGGCTAATGAGAGCGCGAGTTTGAGATATTCTGTAACTGCTGTTATTTAGTAGTTTTATTATCCTAAGCAGAGAACTGTTTTTGTCTGGAAAGAACTTGGCAGGGTGTGTGCTGTTTACTACATGTGGGAATTCCAAGACTCGTGAGTGAATCTGACAGCTTGCGCTGTGCTAGCAGGAGTAACAGATCTCCTGTATTCACAAGCAAGCTGATTGTCAGATCAACAATGCTCCCAGTCCCTCATGTCCCTGTCCTTTGTGCCATCCCTACTTTCAGATACGTATACATTAGGGCCAAGGCTGCAAAGGAAATGAAGGTGGTTTTTCTAAATGGACTTTGGATTTTTGTATTGTGTGTGTGTGTGTGTGTGTGTGTGTGTGTGTGTGTGTATGTGTGTGTTGTGGACAAGTTATTTATGATAAAGCCAAATTCAGATTAATTTTTTTGAAAAAGTTTTTTTTAACACAAATACTTTATTAGTTCATGGTTCCAATACAGATTTGTAAAGAAGTTTTTGTCTCCTACTGCTTGAGATTTTACTTAAAGTAAGTGACTCTAACTGTGGACACAGCATTTGCTGATGAAAGGGTATGTTGCTGGAAGTGAGTGTGGGTCTAACTGTAGCACGATTAGTAAGAACCCAGAGAACAGATGTTGAGGTTCAACCTGAAGGCCAGAAAACCAAAACAGCCAGCCACTGGCTCTTACCTCTGCCTCAGTCTGAAATGGCGATCCTGCCTCCAGGAATCTCAGAATGAGACTTTCTGTGAGAGCTGTCTTCCCCCATCTTATATTCCTCTCTAGGGCTGGAGTTAAAGGCGTGCACCACTACCACCTGGTTTCTGTGTCAAACTAGTGTGACTACTGGGATTAAAGGTGTGTGACACCACTGCCTGTTTGTACAACTGATCAGTGGGGCTGTTTTATTCTCTGCTCTTTTGGCAAGTTTCATTAAAATCCAAATGAAATACCACTACATCTAATCTAGACTTGTTACTGAGTTCTCTAAGGTCTGTTTCCTCCTCTTCTACTCCACCCACATGAGAAGTGTCTCTCAGCATTGAAATGGGGAACCATTAAGTTCTCAAACTTTTTCCAAAATTATTTACTTTGTCTTTTACATGTTTACATGACATTTGTCAAAAATAAATATAAACAGATAAAGAAAAGACTGATGGCCTTTTTTTTTTTTCACTAATTATCTTAAATCTGTAGATCAATTTGAGGATTTACAATTTAGTATGCTCCGAATTGCGAGCATAGCAATCTTAGGTTTTTTTTCCAGCAGTTTTTATAATGTACAAATCATATCTATATATGATATGTATATACATATACATACATGCACATACACACACACACACATACATACACCTAAGGATTTTATTGTGAAGCCTCTCTTGACTGAATCATAGGATTTTTTCATGGGATTTCCTCATCCTGTCATCTTAATATGATGAATTATATACATTGATTGACATTTTGGGGGTGTTTGTATTGTTTCTGAAATAAACCCCTCTTCTTAATTATATAGAATATTCTCACTAGACTCCTCTCTATAATCGCTGTTTCCTTCGTCTCTCAGAGCCAATGACTGGTAATTTTCTTTGTTGCTGGCAGTTTTATCTAATCTATAACATAATGTAATTAGAATATATGTATTTGGTATATAATATGTAATTTCAGTAGAATTGAAACAGGTGCATTTTCTGGTTTCTTCCACTTAGCCTGTTCTTCAGATTTATCTCTGTTGGACATATGAGCCTTTAATCTTTGGTAATAGTTTTTTTTTTAGTATATTTGCCCATACCCTGTAAAACATCACACTTTTCTCCATCAGGTTGTTTGCAGTAGTTCCTTGTTACCTTTGTAGTTCCCGTGGTGCATCGTATTATCTATTGCTCCTCTATCTAACACAGTTAAGGCCTGTTCGTGGCTTCAAAGTTTTGTTTGGAGATGTAGGCTACATTGACATTTTTGTTTTTCTTAGTGTGTTAATGATTTCTTTCTACTGCTTTTTGGACTCCCATTGTTTTTGAAACAAGCTAGCCATGTTCATATGTGATGTATTTCCGTGTCTGCATTCAGGGCTCTCCCATGACCACCACCACCAAACACATGCACACCCCTTTCCCAGTTTAGGTATCAAGCTCAGGACCTCTTGCCTGCTAGGCTAAGTGTGTTGGGCCCCAACTTTTCCTTTTATCTTTAATTTAAAGCAATTTTTTAGTTTGCCTAAAGGTGATTTTTTTTTTGCATTTGTTGTTGGGGTTTGCTAATATTTTTTAATCTTTAAATTTATGTTTCCTACCAATTGTGGAAAGGTTTGCTATTGTCTGATTTACATTTTGCCTTCTGTGTCTCTTTGCTGGTTCTGGTTCTCTAGTTTTGTAGGTTAGCCACTTAACATCTCATAACTCACCAAAACTGACTTAATTAGTGTCAGTCATTTGTCTGTTCTTCACAGTCATCAGTTCCAGTGATTTCTGTCCTTTACTGACTTTTAATGCATGCCCATTCAGATAAACTGGTTTTGAACATTGTATTTCACTTTTGAAATGCCATTGTTTTTTTTTTTTCATTTCTTTTTCTCTGCTGAGTTATTTATATGTCATTTAATTCATCTGTCAGAGTTAGGGCTTCTGTTATGATAAACACCATGACCGAAAGCTCTTTGGGAAAGAAGGGTTTATTTCTCCTTTGAGTTCCACATTGTAGTCTGTCATTGAGGGACATCTGGGCAGGACCACAAGACAGAAGCTGAAGCCAGGGAGGAATGCTGTTCACTGGCTTGCTCACCCTGCTTTTTTTTTTTTTTTTTTTTTTACGCAACCCAGGACCACCTGCCCAGGGTTGGCACCATCCACTGTGGGCTGCGCCCTCCCACATCAGTCATGAATCAATGAAGTGTCTGATTTGCCAATCTTATAGAGACATTTTCTCAATTAAAAGTCTCTCTTTCAAATAACTCTAGCTTGTGTCAGTGTGACAAAAAGCTAGCCAATACATACCCCAAACATAAATTTGTTGCACAACTATAGTAGCTATTTTAGTATCATGACTAATTTTTAACATCCAGCTTTGGTATCTAGTAATTCCTTTCTCTTATGGCATAATTTTCATTGGTACAAAATCAACAAAATTCCAATACCACACTGAAACTTGTAATTAAATAATTGTAAACATTTTAGAGTATATCCTCCCCTCTTTTTTTATTGCATGCTCTTTGAATAGTCATTTAATGAAAGTTTTTCTGTATCTTAGCTTGCTTTTCTTCTGCTGTGTTGAAGCAGTGATCAGAACCAACTTGGGGAGGGAAGGATTTGTTTGACTTATATGTCCCAGATCACAGTCCGTCACTGAAGGAAGTCAGGACAGGAACTTAGAGGCAGGAACTGAAGCAGAGGTCATGGAGGAAAACTGCTTATTGACTTGGCCCCCTGGTTTAGGACCACTTGCCTAGGGTAGTCCAACAGTATGCTGGGCCGGCCTGCATCAATTATTAGTTAAGAAAACCCTCATAGATTTTCCTACAGGCTAGCCTGATAGACATTTTGTCAATTGAAGTTCCCTCTTTCGAGATGACCCTAACTTATGTCAAATTGACAAACAATCAAACAAAAAGGTTAAGTATATTATGTCCTTTTCAACCATGTACACTGAAGCTCTGTTTGAATAAATAGCTGTAGGAGAAACAAATCTGTGAAACTGATCTGTTTTTACATGTTTTTGCTGAAAAATCTATGAAATCAGTTTTTATATTTTTTGACTTTTTTTTTTTGTACTATATATTGTCTGGTTGTAATACCTCTCTGCAAAGTGTTCTTAACGTGATCTTTGCTTTCTCTGCAGGGCTTCACTACCCTCACCGTCATCCAAGTCATTCTGGGATTTCTTACCAGGAGAAAGAAAACCTGTTACTGGCCATTATTTAGGAGATCATGTCAAAAAAGTTGTTTTTAAAGGAATTGAAAACTCTCAGGCCCTAAATGTTGTGAGGTAATACATTTAAAACTAATATATTTTTTACCTTAAAATAGTCCGTGATGGCTTCATGTTCTGATGATGTTAAATGTGTATAAGGCAGACGTTACAGCTTCTTGTACATTCAGGATTAAAGTTAAGTTCATTTCCTCTTTCTCTGTTTTCATTTTTACTTTTGATAGTGGTTTTGGAGATATTTGCTTATAGTAAATGTCATGTTGAAGTTACAGTTTGGAGTTTTGATATACGTCTACACAAATGACATGGTCACATATACACACAGGAGTGAATATAATCACCGATTCAAGAATCTGCCGCATGCCTCTTTGCCCTAGCAGTTACCCACTGACAACACAGAGCTTGTATACTCTCTAGAATGTCACAGCAGTGGAGATCATGAAATCCTTCATAAAATCTGACCTTTGCTTGTTATAATTATTTTAGATCTCACCCCTGTGACTGAAGCTTTTGTCTCTTTGTGTGTCTATCACAGCCCACCTCCATGTATCAGATATCAAATTTTGGGTGTTTCTGGTTTTACCTCAAGTTATTATTTATTTAATTCTTACTTTTTTGAGTTAAGATCTCATTGCCCAGGCTAGCCTGAAACTTCTTTTGTTGTCTTAAACTTGGGATACTCTAGTCTTCGCTTCCTGTGTGCTGGATTACAGGCATGTACTACCTAATTCAGCTAGTCTAGGTATTTTTTTATACTGAGTTTTGAAGATGCTTCATATTTTAAATGCCTACCTGGTACATGAAAATCTATCCATAATTTAATAGCAGTATTTTAATTAAAATGCCTTCTCTAATATGGTGTGTGTATATATATATATGCATATATATATTTCTTTTTGAGACAGGGTCTTCTATAGTCTAGGCTTGCTGGTCTTCAACTTACTATGTAGCTGAAGGTGACTTTGAACTCCTTGTGTTCCTGCCTTTGCCTCCCAAGTACAGGGCTTACAGGCCTGTGACATCACACCTGGCTTCTTTTTGTTTGTTTGGTTTCTCGAGACATGGTCTCACTGTGGGATGGTCCTGGCTGTCCTGGGACTCGCTTTGTAGACCATGCTAGCCTCGAACTCACTGAGATCTGCCTACCTCTGCCTCCCAAGTGAAGGAATTAAAGGTGTGCACCAACACCACCGTGAACACTTCTAATTGTACTTAGAAATGAAATTCTTGAAGAAATAGAAAAAGTGACAGGCTGGTAGGAATCACATGTGCATCTCCCCAGACTGTTAAGTCTAGAGTGTTAATAGAAAAAAAAAAGTGTCATTTGTGGCCAGATTAATGTTTTATACAATGATAAACACTTGTGGTTTTGGTTGTCAAACCATTTTTTTCTGCCATAAATCATTTTTAAGAAGTTGCAGTAGGCCTGGCATCCTATTATTAGATAGACTGAGGTAGGATTGCCATGAAATCCGTGAAGCCTGGACTTCATCATGAATTCTAAGTAAGGTGGCTTGGACTACAGATAAGGTCTGAAACAAATATGACAGCAGCAGCAGCGGCAGTAATTTTCTGTTCAATTTCAATATATCAAACAGATTATATAAACTCTGGTTAAGTCAAGTAGAGTCTTAGAAGTGTTTAACCTCAGCTTCCTTACTCTGCCATTGAAGATAGCACCCAAGGGTCTTACCAGAGACTTCGAACAACACTTGTTTCTGAGAGCTTCTGGTGCATGCAGAATGTTTAAATATATTTTTGTTGATATTATTGATTTTCTTACTGCAGGCATGTACATATAGAAGCACTGTTTTTGAGTAATTTTGTTACAATAAGGAAAATTAGAATAGAAAGAATCAGGTTCCTATTTCCCTAGCTCTTCAAATAATTTTAGAAAGGGAATGTTTTTTTAAATTGAATTTATGCAAATAAAAAATCAAGCCTTTTCATGTATAAATGACAAGTTAAAGTTTTAATGTTCATTGCCCTTTTTATTGCCTCTTTCTCCTTCAGATGCTTTCAGTTATTAATTAACTCTGTTCTTGTAAAGATTCAGTTTTCTCCTTTGCCCTGTATTCTTGCCGTCTGTGTTTGTTTGCTGCAGTATTTTCATATACAGTCAGGGAGGAATAGCTAATCTTCCACACCACCCATAAACTTATTCTAGTGATTGCCTCATCATTGATAGCCTCACACCTGTGCAGCCAGATTTCTTACAAGAGCTGTCAGTTCCCACTTTAATTCATTTGGATTCTGTTCCATTACTCAACTAAAGCAGTCCAGCTGACCTTAATAGTGCCCTGATATGGAACTGCTCACACTAGAACTGTAAGTGCAGGTCTTTTCTCTTTACTTTTTATATTTTCTTTACTTTCTACACTATGCATGTTATGAGCATATGTCCTGGTATTAGATAACATATCGCAGGCCACCTTCATATATGATCTGAGCATCAGTCTTACGTGTCCTCCTGGCCTTTCCATCCTGTTTAGGTCTTCAGAAGCATATCAGACCTTCCTTATGCCTGAAGCCAAACTTCTTGCTTTTTTAGTAATGCTCTGAGAAGCCCAAAGTCAGACAAACTGTAGATATATGGTAAACAGCCCATTCTTCCTGATCTTTATTCCTTAATAAGTTATGCTTGCTTGTCTCTTGTTAGTTATTCTCAGTAATGGCATGCCATCAGGATATGGTTTATTTTAGCTCTTGAATGTTTAATGCATACACTAAACTTCATAACTTTGACCCTAGTTGTGAGTATGGCTCTGTGCCTTGTCTTCTTTCTTCTTCCCATCACTACATTGAGCCAATGTGTCTCTTTTAAACAGACAAAACTTACTGCTTTTAGGATAAAAGCTAGAATTCTTTTTGTTTTGAGACAGGGTTTCTCTGTGTCGCCTGGCTGTCCTGGAACTAACTTGCTCTGTAGACCAGGCTGACCTCAAACTCACACAGACTCACCTGCCTTTCCTCCTGAATGCAGGGATTATAGGTGTGTGCCACCATCACCCAGCAAAAGCTAAAATTCTTAATGTGGCCTTCGAGATCTACAGAGCCTGGCTTCTGTCAATGTCTTTCACTTTGTCTTAGGAAATCATCTCTGTATTATAGTATCTTTGACTTTTTTTGTTCACAGCTATCCTTTATATCACCTTAACTTGTGATTTCAACTCCTCATAGTCTATTCAGTTGGGTATTATAGAGGGTCTTCCTTCCTTTAGTGAGTCATTTTCCTGTTACATATTTCTGCCATGCTTCTGTTACGTGAATTATGGTTGTTGCTAGTGATTCTTTTGTTTGTTTGGAAACAAGATCTTGCTATAGAGTTCTGGCTGGCCTGGAATTTGATATGTAGCTGAGACCAATCTCAGATTCACAGAGAACTACCTGTTCCTTCCTCTGCCTCCCCAGGGGCTAGTATTAAAGGTGTGAGCCAGTTTATTTTTAATGTATGTGTGCTGTGTTTGTTTGCATATCAGTATTATTAGAGAAAGGATGTCTGTCTTTGCTAGTCATTGCTCACACATGTTTAGAGTGGGTATTTAATGGGTATTTTGGATTGAATAAATAAATGAATGAAAACTATAACTTCTTTTCAGGTAATATTTGTTTTGAATATAGTGAATTTTATTGGGTATCTCTGATGCACAAATTTGAAAGTATAAAAAATTAAGTTTATTTGTTATAGTATTTTACGTTTTGAATACTAACAGTACATTAGGATTGTAATTCTTCTTTGAATAAGTTGCCATTGGTCATGGAACTCAGAAAACTTTAAGGATCTGTGGTTTGCTAGTTGGTCACTAGAGTGTGCTGTCACATTGGGACTTAACTATGAGAAGTATGTGCTGTCCTATGACTTTGGAAGTTTGACTTGAAAGATCATATGTCAGTAGCCTGATGGTTGATGTAAGAACTAATACTTATATAGATGACTCTCATTGATAAGGATATGGAAAAAAAAACATAGGTTGTGTTTCATGTTTTATTTAGCCATAGAAAACATGAAATTCACAAGTAAGTTTTTTCAAAAAGGACATATAAAACACTGCAGGCAAACAAAATACTCTCCAAATTATAAGATACCTGGGAGGGGCATAGCATTGTACTGGCTTCTGTTGGGCACATATAAAAATATAATATGCAGGCCCAGCCCTTAATGGATTTGAAGTCTGATTAATAAATGGGACTATGTACACATGGAGTTAAGTGCCCAGGAAGAGGAGACGGAGAAGGGAGCTCACACACACTGGAAGTCTAGGAAGAGCAAACGCTCCGGCTGCTGTAGCCTTAACCGTCCTTTTCTCGCGTGTGACCAGGGGAGCAGCAGAGAAACAGGCCAGGCCATTATGTATCCTTTTAACTGTCACAGGCTTTGGAATGTGGGCTGAGATTTTTAAAGAAGAAATTGAAAAATAGGAGAAAAGACAGCACAAATAGGAAACAGTGGGAGAAAAGCAGGAAGACAGGAATGCTGGTGGTCCTGGGGGTTAGAGTGTAAAGATCGGGACTCAGCTGAGGAAGGTCTGCACATAACACATTAGGTCTTAACTGTACATAATGTGACTGAAAAAATTATTTGCCCTCAAGGCAATGGCAAGCAAAGAAAAGCAGTGTCATCTGGGGATATTAAAAAGCAGAAGGGAAGGATTTTGTATTATTTCTTTTATTTTTTGTTCACTGTGTTTGTTTGTTTTTCATTTTCCTTTCACCTAATTAGTCCTGTATCTCTGTACTGCGAATGTATGCTGTGTTTCTAATCATTATAAAAACTGTCTCTAGAACAAAATCATGATTGTAATTATATTCTAATATTAGGTAAATTTTTAAAATAAAGCAATATAAAATCTTATAAATAAAACATATTATCTAAGCAAAAATAGCTTAGTTATTTTAACATCTAAAATTGACAGTGCTTTTTAATTTAAACAAAAACCTTTTTTTAGTGTTTTATTGTTTTTATTGAGCTATATATTTTTCTCTGTTCTCCTCCCTTCCAATCTCCTCCCCTTCTATCCTCTCCCACGGTCTCCATGCTCCCAGTTTACTCAGGAGATCTTGTCTTTTTCTACTTTCCATGTAGATTAGATCCATGTATGTCTCTTTTAGGGTCTTCTTGGTTGTCTAGGTTCTCTGGGATTGTGAATTGTACACTGGTTTTTCTTTGCTTTATGTCTAAAAGCCATTTATGAGTGAGTACATATGATATTTGTCTTTCTGGGTCTGTGTTACCTCACTCAATATGATGCTTTCTAGATCCATGCATTTGCCCACAAATTTCAAGATGTCATTATTTCTTTCCACTGTGCAGTACTCCATAATGTAAATGTATCACATTTTCCTTATCCATTTTTCAGTCGAGGTTGTTTCCAAGTTCTGGCTATGACAAACAATGATGCTATGAACATAGTTGAGCACATGTCCTTGTGGCACAATTGAGCATCCTTTGGGTATATACCCAAAAGTGGTATTGCTGGGTCTTGAGGTAGGTTGTTTCCCAATTTTCAGAGAAATCGCCATACTTATATACAAAGCGGCTATACCAGTTTGCACTTCCACCAACAATGGAGGAGTGTTCCCTTTACCCCATATTGTCTGCAGCATAAGTTGTCATCTGTGTTTTTGATCTTGGCCTTTCTTACAGGTATAAGATGGAATCTCAGAGTTGTTTTGATTTGCATTTCTCTGATGACTAAGAATGTTGAGCGTTTCCTTAAGTGTCTTTCAGCCTCTGTGAGAGTTCTCTGTTTAGGCCTGTACCCCATTTTTTTATTGGATTATTTGTTCTTTTGATGACCGATTTCTTCAGTTCTTTTTATATTTTGGAGATCAGACCTCTGTCTGATGTTGGGTTGGTGAAGATCTTTTCCCATTCTGTAGGCTGCCTGAACAAAAGTCTTTAAAGAATATTTTAGATAACCTTCTGGTGTTTTTTTTCTTTTTAAGAAGGCTGATTATGTACAGATTATATATTGGAGTGTCTGGTTTGTCTTTAATATCTGAAGCTTAATAATTTTATATTATTTGAAAGCTTAGCACTCTTAAAAATTCTAGCTGTTTTATTTAATAGCTTTTCTATATTTTGTAATATAGAAAGCTGTTTGAATAAAGAAATGTTTAATTTAATTAGCCATTAAAGATTATTAGTAGGAAGAGTTATGGGATTATAATCTTATGAAACAGATGTTTGCCTTTTTAAAATTTTCTGGGGACTTTCTAGCCAAGTGTTCTCTATTGCACTATATCTACAATTCCCAGATTGATGCTTCAGCATAGCATTATAGCCCTTTCTGAATGTAATCACGTATGAAGTAAGGACCATACAGCTCTGTCGTACAAACCTACTGAGGCCTGTCGTAAAATATGAAATGTTATGTGCAACCGTTACTCTTAAAACTTTAGTTTACATTGATTTAGTAGGTCCTGGGTTTGAAACCTTCTTAGATTTATTTATTTAGTTAGTTATTTAGTTAGCCTGCAAAACTAACAAAGGATTTTTTAATCCTTTATTTGCAAATATTAATTGTAGAAAATAGCGGTTTCCTTATGTCATTTCCATATATAACTATGTTGCACTTTGATTATATCTATCCTTTCTCCTTAATAGTTGGTAACTACTGATTTGCTGTAGTTAACCTAACAGCTAAGTAATTATTGCCTCTACATTATTATTTGTGCATCTTTGAAAGTGTCAATAAATTTTGACAAAAATATCCAGAACCACCAGGATAATTTTCAGCATCTGAAGTGTGCAATAAGCAATGAGTTGTCTCCAATAGACTCAAGCATTTAGATACTTGGTGTTCACTTGGCAATACTGTTTGGTGAGGCTTATGAAGCATGGCCTTGTTGGTGGAAGGATGTTATAGGACACAAGCTTTGAGAGTAACTTGGGCCATTTCTAGTACACTCTTACACTCTCTCTGCTTCCTGTTTGTGATTGAAGATGTGGGTGCTTAGCTTGCTGCTCTAGTCACCGTCTCTGCCATCACAGACTCTTTTGTTTGTTTGTTTTTGTTTTTGAGACAGGGTTTCTCTGTAGCTTTGGAGCCTATCCTGGAACTAGCTCTTGTAGACCAGGCTGGCCTCGAACTCATAGAGATCCTCCTGCCTCTGCCTCCTGGGTGCTGGGATTAAAGGCATGTACTACCCTTTGATGCACCACCCGGCTCATCACAGACTTTTAAACCTTCAAGTCTAGACAAGAGGGTAACATAAATGGGAAATAGTCTATATTCTGATGGAAGTAACTTGGATGGAGATCAAATGCAACTTTCTTGGCTAAGTCCCTGGGAAGGTCTCACAAGTCAGACCAGGGCTAGAAAACAGGCTTGCTAGGGTGCTAAAACACAATAAAAGGGCAAATGCCGGCAATACCTTCAAGTACCAGTTATATTTCTATTGTGATAAAGCTCCACAATCAAGGCAGTTTACAGAGGGTAAGGTTTATTTGTGCTCACTGCTCCAGAAACAGAAACTGTTTACAGACCGTTTCCCATTCTGTCTGTCATCTAGAGCATGTCACAGTGTGTTAGTACTAAGTGATAAGTATTCACACAGGCCTTTGAATTTCTCATGTATGCCTGATTACCATACTTAATGATATATGTACATCATTAGAAAAAGACCTCTTCTTATGATGCTTTCGTGTGGTACAGTTCTCTGTAGATTGCTTTTTTACTTGTCCTTAAACTAGGCCTGACTGCAGATAGTGATTTGTCTCTGCGTCAGGAGCTTACTGCTCTGCTGTATCTATTAGTAAGGAGTTTTGCTAATATATTACTGAAAACCTTAATCCCAGTTTTTGGAATTTATTTTACAGATGTGCAACTCATGGAACTCCAGGACAAGAAAGCAATCATGTTTCTGATTTTCCAGTTCTAGAGAGTCCCAAGTAAGCTAAATTGATTACCTGTGGGCCTCGAAAGCTAGGCCAGTGTTTCACATTCACACAAATATATATATTTAAGAAATGAATAATTGGGTAGTTAAAGTTACTAGAATGTATTGTTTGAATATTCTCTTTTCTAAAACAAGAGTTAATTTTTATCATTTCTGTATACCTTTTCTTTTTAGAATTTTCTAAAATTTAACCTGTAGCTCTTATTTAAGGAAAATAATAATTTTCCTTTTCTGTGTTTTCACCTCACCATTCTGTGTAATTTCTGCAGAAGCTTCCAGATTGCATTATGTGTAATAAATCCCTAGGGGGGAAACAGCATTGCTAAATAATATTTCATAGGAAATTTTGTGTGTAAAACTTTGAGGACATGAATCAAAGTCATTGTTGTCACTCTTCCAGCCCCTGGCTGTCCTCCTTGCCGGCTGCTCCTGCTGCCATCGCTCCTGTCACGTTCGCATCGATTGTAGAAGAAGAGCGGCAACAAGAAGCAGCACTCATCAGAAGTCGGGAGAAACCCTTGGCTCTCATTCAGGTGAGTGCACACCCTCTCAGCTCCACATTCCTGTCCTAGGTCTGTAGTTATGCAGGCTGATTTGAACTAGTACATTGTGATCAGGTTTCTGTTTTTAGTATTGACAGTGCTTTGGGCTATTTTAAGTTTTAAAAGAATTGGATGGTATTTGCTGCTTTTCTCAGTTTCTACCTCAGCTTGTAGATTATAGACAATAGATCATCTTTGGCTTAATTTATGGAAAAGAGGATTTATTTGAGAGATGGAAGATTTTACAGACATATGTGAAAGATGAGAGAGGCAGACCAGGAAAAGATAAGCCCCACGACACTGGAGACTGCACCAGCAAGTTGTAGAGGATTGTGCAGTGGCAGAAAAATACCTCACAGGGCGAAACTGCCAGCATGAATGGATCCCAGGAAGAAATCCAATTTCTTTTCTCTTAACTTTAAGATTCAAATTGAGGGACTGGCAGATGGCTCAGCAGCATGTATTCCTCTCCTACAGGACCTCGATTTGGTTCTCAACACTAGTATCGGTTAGCTCACAACCATTTCACTCTAGTTCTAGGAGTTCAGAAGTTCTCTTCTGGCCTCAAGGACAGTGCATGTGCACACAGATGGTGCACAGACATGCACTCAGACACTCACACATAACATTTTTAAGAAGAGATTTGAATTGAAGTAAGAACAGGTATCTGATTATTCTAGCTGAGACTCAAGGTTTCTAGCAAGGCTGAGGGACTAGGAAAGTTTCTGCCATGTGGTATCTTTGTGAAGCCTCAGCTCTCCAAGGAAGTTAGACTACTACTAATCCCACTAATCTGTTCTACTTCAAAAGAAAGAAGCCAATCTTCTTTCCTTCTTTCTCCCAGGTTGAGGAGCATGCGATACAAGACTTGCTGGTTTTCTATGAAGCATTTGGCAACCCTGATGAGTTTGTCATTGTTGAAAGGGCACCACAGGGGCCTCTGGCAGTGCCCATGTGGAACAAGCATGGGTGCTAGCTTACTGGAGAGGACGCTGCCCCGGGGTTGTGGTCGCTACGCTGACATGAAGAAAACCCATGCACACGCATTCTTGCATATTTGTTAGCACATTGTTTTCGTCAGAGCAAAAGTGGATATGATTTCTTCCTGTGGTTTATAATGTTTGTATGACTGAGAAACTTTTTGAAATTGTGATTTTAGTAACTTTTATGTGAAGATCTGTCAGGAAAAACGTTAAGCTAAGGTTGCTTGGATTGTTTCTTCTACATTATCTTACAAAGAAAATATGGGTGAAGTATAAAGTTTAGTTATGATTCATTAAAATATTTTTTTTCGTTTGAGAGTATGGAGTAATTTAGAAGAGTTTACCACTTATGTTTTTTAAATAAGATATTGATGGAGAAAAAGAAAATAAAACAAAACAAAAACAAGATATTGATGGGATTAAGGCAGGAACCTCAGTCATTACTTCTGATCCATTGATGGCCAGAATGTTCTGTTTGCTCAGTAGATGTGTCTATTGTTGCTTTTTCATTGAGCTGTTAATTTTTTAGGCCTCTTTAAAATTGGGCCTGGTGAAGTTTTGTTCTTCCTAATTATTCTGGACAGTTTAGTCAACAATCAAAGCTTCTCTGGGAGACTTGGATTCATCAAGTTTTGTTGGGGTGGGAAGGTAGCACAGAGGCCATATGAATGCCTAATTGTGAAAGAATCAGCTTCTTAAAGTGTTAAGATTTTCTAAAACAGACATAGGATTACTGAATAGTTTGCCAGAGTA
The DNA here is from genome assembly GCA_004026605.1 of Ondatra zibethicus. NCBI lineage: Eukaryota > Metazoa > Chordata > Mammalia > Rodentia > Cricetidae > Ondatra > Ondatra zibethicus. The sequence goes on from PVIU01008532.1 coordinate 78,813, forward strand.
CTTGTTTATAGTTACTTTTTAGTACTGTGTAATCAAAAGTTCTGTGAGCCTGGATTATATGTGTACATGTAAATTTTGATTATCTTCTTTATAGTATGCTGTTTGGTTGTTATTGAGTGTTTAAAATTAAAAAGAAAACAATGTTAAAATGTGTGCTTTAGTATATAGATAAAATGAGAATGTTAGTGCCTGAGTTCTGAGAAAGAATCCCTGGGAATATGTAGGCAGTTCACTGCTTGATTTCAGTTGATGGGAAATTGGCTGAAACTAACTCATTGTTTCAGTTCAGTTTAACCCACAAAGCAGCAGATGTGTAAGCAAACATGCAATAAAAAAGTAATCCTGAGCCACTTCACTATGAATGTGTTTGTTGTCCTGTGCAGCACTAGATTGATAGCTTGAGGGAAGAATTTCTGGCTATTCCTTGTTATTTCCCTTATGCGCCACACTGAGAGGCAGCGCATACATACTTTTACTCTGCTAAAAATCCTGTTTTCTATTCTATATGTTTGAGTAACGAAAAAAAATGAATTTTACAATGTCTTTTTGATGTCAATAAAAATGCTTTATGACGTCATTGGCTTATGGGAAGCTTTGATACACTGAAAAAAATGTAAACGGTGGTTTCCTTCATGTCATCCTCTTGGCCTGGGACACATCCTCAGGAGTTGTTGCAGAGGGAAAGTGTGGAAGTTGGAGCTGGGGCTGACCGAGCTTGGACTCTTGTCCTTTTTTTCTAGACCATTACCAGATTGCTTGTAGTTTGTGGTCTGTTTTGTATAGTGAGCTACTGTATAAAATTTCATATGGGAAGAAATGGTCCTGCAAGAAAAGTGGAAGGTAAGCCCTGCTGTGAGCTGTAGTTCTCCATGAATGAGTCCATGAAGATGGCAGTTATTATATTGCCTTGAAAGCCCAGGAGGATGATGGTAGTTTTTCCCAGCAGTACTTTCTTCCTGTAGTTAACCCATCCATCTCTAGTTGTATAGATTCAAGAAAATCCAGTAGAACTGAAGAAAGTCTGAGATATCGATTGAAATGATCACTGGGATGGAGAGGCCTTTTAAGACTCAACAAGCCCTGTGTTTGAGTCTAGAAAGATGATGGTGTACGAAGTATTGGGGTGAGGGAATGAGTACCAGCAGTAGATGTGCTTAAAGTTTGTGAAATCAAGAAACTACAAGTCAAATCAAGTCAGTTTGTAGACAGAATGCTAGGATTTGTATCTCTTAAATTCTAGACATGTCTTTTAGAAAAAAATCCTGCTTTCCCTGGAGACAACTGCAGTCTGAAGCCCAGCCCTGGGTGGGCAGTTTGTCTGTGTCTCTCCTGGAGGGCATGGCACATGTGTTTTGTTTTGTTTTTAAGATGGGTTGAGGTCCATTTCTTACAATATTAGGTCTAAAGAAGCTCTATTTGTTTACCTCAGGCAGTTTGTTTTATGTACCGAAGAAAATGAAGTCCAGAAATGTTGATGGAGGCATGCTCATTTGCTTCCCAGCCACTCAGACCAGAAAGAATCACTCAGAAACTATTATTTCCAATGCTGTTTGGCCAATAGCTTAAGTGTATTTCTAGCTAGCTCTTATATCCTAAACTAACCTATTTCCATTAATCTTTGCATCACTACGAGGTGGTGGCCTACCAGCAAAGTTTCAGAGGGCTCTGGTGGAGACATCTGTCTTCTGTGGTGGCTATAAGGCTTCTCATTGACTCCGCCTTCTTTCTCCCAGCATTGTTTAGTTTTCCTGCCTAGCTCTATTCTGCTAAGCTACTGGCTGAAACAGCTTTATTCATTAGCCAGTAAAAGCAACACATATACAAAAGGTCATCGCTCTCCATACCGCAGAAAATGGCCTATGAGAATGATGTCTTCTATCTTTGTAGTATGATTCTCTAACTACAGTAGGCTGTCTCTTTGAAACTGTCATTTATCTATAGCAGTTAGCCAGATTTGTCAATGCAGAGATGTTTTCAGGAAAAAGTAGAGCTGTATCCAAGAGGAAATTGGAAACAATGATCCGAGATGTGCTGAAGTCTAGGTGTCCTTTCTTAGGATAATGTGAAGCTGTGACAGATATCAAAGCCACATTAGTCCTGTATGCATTACCCACAGCTTCAAGGCACAGGTGGTTCATTTTTCTAGCTGTTTCTCTGTTGTTTCCTTGCCAGCCTTTGATTTGTGTTGAAGTGAGATTTCTTTTTTTTTTTTTTTTTTTGGTTTTTCGAGACAGGGTTTCTCTGTGGCTTTGGAGCCTGTCCTGGAACTAGCTCTGTAGGCCAGGCTGGTCTCGAACTCACAGAGATCCGCCTGCCTCTGCCTCCCAAGTGCTGGGATTAAAGGCGTGTGCCACCACAACCCGGCCTGAAGTGAGATTTCTACTATCCCTATTCTTTTCTTGTGCCTGAGTCATCCACCCAAATCATTGAGGTGGAGCCTGTGGACATTCCTTGCTTCTCTGTTTCTCCATTCTGTACACTTGCTGATCGCAACTTCTATCACCCTGTTTCCTCATCTTCTCTCTAATTTGCCCTATGCTGTCCTTACAGTATCTTTATTGTATTTTATAGTCTTTAAAATAAAGTCAAACTTTTGGTCTCAAAATCCTTTTACTCTCATTTTAAAAGGATTTATTTATTTGTATATGTGAGCATTTTGCCTGCATCTATGTTTGTACACTCTGTGTATATTGCCCACAAAGGCCAGAAGAGGGCATCAGAGCCCTGGAACTGGATTTAAAGATAGTTCTTAGTAGCTATGTCAGTGCTGGGTATCAAAGCTAAACCCACCCCCATCCTGTTGTCCTTGCTCTGAGGTGATTGTCAACTGAAGTCTGAAGATGTTTTTTCTCTGATGTCCTGAACTAGAAATCCTTCTGCACACTAAACGGTTCCCCAAAGTATCTAATTGAACAAGGCACATCCTCTCCAGTCTTTCACCATCATCTCACCAGCCAGCAACTCAATCGCAATCCTTAGTGTGATGGGGGGGAACATTTTTCAGTCTTCTATTTATTTTTGCAGCCAGAGGAGGAGAGTGTGACTTCTGAGTTAGGGAAATAATTCTTGCATTCCTACACTTGGCAAACTTGGATGCACAATTCCTACTTGACCAGAGTATGAAATACTGCTGATTCAGTTAAAGAACATGGCAGTTGGTGAAACAGAGACCACAGTTGCAGCCAGTCTAGGTCCTCAGCGGAGAAAGACTTGAAGAACTGTGGTATGTTGGAGGGCAACTGCTTTGTAAGAAAATAATTCCATCTCTTTTATATTAAAATGCAAAAGATTTTTTGTATTAAAATATAAAAGTTATATAAAATACTCATGATTTATAATTCACTGTTAAGTTGGGTGTTTTCATATGCATTTATCATGTAATTTTCCTAAAAACACTGCTGAGTTTGCATGTCCCTCATGTCCACCTGTTCCTCGGTAATGTTCTCCCAGTTCCCTTATTCAAGCACATGGAAATGCATCCTTAGTTTCTTCTGAGGGGAAACTGGCCACCAGAGACTTACCTCAATCAGTAGAAAATGTTTGGCAGTGAGAGGCTCCATTCTAAATATGATCAACAAGCTCCAGGCCCTAAACATACACACACACACACACACACACATACACACACACACACACACACACACACACACACACACACACACACCCCACTATGAAAACAATCTGATTGCAAAATAGGGGGAAACAACGGCTATTTCACCATATGAGGGGGTAGAATTGACAGGTAAGGTCATGAAAACATGTTCATTAGCAGGCAGAAAAACAGCAATTAAAACCACAGTGGCATTTCATTGTACACCTACCTCCGTGGCTAAAAGGAGAAATAC